>JAOYSI010071516.1:1403-22093 GCA_025775065.1 Hiodon alosoides
CTGTTAAAACACACCTCTTCTGAGTAACCAGGACTGCTCTTTTCTACTGCGCTGTTAAAACACACCTCTTCTGAGTAACCAGGACTGCTCTTTTCTACTGCGCTGTTAAAACACACCTCTTCTGAGTACACACATTTGACATACACATTAACAACCAAACTCAACCTCATTGAAGAACCAAGTCGGTTACCCGCTAAATGGCCTGCAAACATGGGCAGGACGGGGAGGGGAAAAAACCCGGCTCCAAGCGGACGAACGGATGTCATAGTGTTTTTGTTTTGACCAGCGGTTCGTTTTACACCAATCCACAACACCCTCTTCTGTCAGCAGCACAGATGTACTGCCACAGAAACTTCCCGTCTCCGCTAAACTCCGGCTCGGACGGAGTGAGGTGTGACCCAGGAGGTCTCGCCGCCACTGTGCTGGCAAATCCTGGCCTCTCACACGTGCGCTCCCTGCCCACACAAGGAGTGAATACTAACTGGCCGAGGGCCCGCTTCGCAGCCTGTCGGCATAAAGGCCAGTCAATCAAACACCTATCCTTTCACAGCACTTAATCAAGTCTGCTAGCAGCAGGAGAAGAAGGGGTGAAGATGTGAAAAGCCCAAAACAGCTCTGTGATTATAAGCCAGAAGCCTTGATCATGAGATAAGTGTTTTCCTAATATACCTATAAAACCGAACGGAAAATACCACAATGCAAAGCTATAGTACAATTTAATCAGAGACCAGAGAATATTCCCAAGGGGAAAGATGAGGGTTTTTATTTTATTTCTGATTGTGTGATCAGTTTTGGCTGGAATAAACACTAATACTGCAACATAAACAGCCAGGCGTTTGCGGTTCCAATTCCCAGGTGTGCTGGAAGACACGGCCAGAGCTATATTTAACTCGTTAAAACACATTTTTAAAAGGAAATAATCTAAACGGAAGCAAGGGGTCTATATTTAGCACAATGCGGCATTCCAGAGCAGAATGGGGCCTCTTCCTGCTGGAACCAGCGAGCACGCACTCTGAGGTTTGTCATTAGCCAGACCTGCGGGTGCCCAAAGTCCTGCAACCAGGCCCGCCCCACCACCCCGGTCGCTAACCAGCAGTCCCACTGGCGTTTCAAGGCCTTCAGCCCTCCACCCCTCCACCCCACAGAATCTGTCTGAGTGGGCAGCACTCCTGCACTGCTGAAACCCGCGCGGCTCTAACTGGAGTTCCGCGCCGCTCTAACCCGACTGTTTTTATCGTGTCGCCCAGCAGGACGGCGCACATGTGACCAACAGACGGCGTGCTTCGGTCAGGTGTGTTTCTAGTACTGCACCACAACGGGCAACTGGTCAGGAAACAGCCGAGTGTGATCTGAGTGTATAGGCATCAGTGGAAAGCATATAGTGGGCCCAGGTTCACCAGAGCAAATTCCGTATTCCCGTAATTTAACCGAGAGGCTGAGAGATTCTAATTCATTACTGTCCTCTCTCAGGAGCCCAACCAGCAGGCAAAACTAAACGATCCAAGAGAAGCAGAACGAAATCGGGGGAGAAACTAGAGCCGCATTGCCTATAACAATGGTAAGAGTCGGTTCACCCACAGGCCAGGCAGTGCACAGCAGGTGGTATCGGAGGCTATGACAGCGAAAAGGGGACGTGCAAGTCCCGCTCGACATGATCGTGTGGTAGGGTCTGATGATGCAGCACTCCTGGCCTTGGAGAGGTTTGTTTCAGACCTTAATTCAACCATATTATCAAAGCTCTGATTTGTTTAACGAGCGATCACTTCCTCACACCAATCCCATTTCCCATTAATCCCAACCTGAAGTCATCATCGAATCTCATTAGGAATTTTATGTTGACACAAACTAAACAACCCACCTCACGCATCATCACCTCCACCACTGTGGCCCACCGAACGTCCATGCTGATGACAGAGGTCAGACCTCAGACAACCACAATACTGCCTAATAACCTCGAACGGGAGGAAACGACTGATGGTGTAGTCACATTCAGCCAAAGTGGAGAGTCCTGAGTCCTGAGTCGCGATTGATTGAATCCATTCCGACCCTGAACATGC
The DNA here is from genome assembly GCA_025775065.1 of Hiodon alosoides. Lineage (NCBI taxonomy): Eukaryota > Metazoa > Chordata > Actinopteri > Hiodontiformes > Hiodontidae > Hiodon > Hiodon alosoides. The sequence continues at coordinate 3,461 of JAOYSI010071516.1, forward strand.
TCACGGCTGCCGTTGACCAGCGGGGAGAGAAACGGCAGTTAACTCATCCCAAATTCCAGGGCCTACTTAATTAATGACACAATGGTGAACGCGGAACACTTCCTCCGATAAACACCTTTCCAAAATTAACTAATCACTTCAGAACAAAAGCCAAGCGACAGACATGGATGGTGTAATTGTCGCCAGCTCCGCCCGAGCCTCTCTGTAGGCCGATATTTCATTAAAAATGTCTTTTAATAGAGTAGTACAGGGGGGTAAAAGGCTAAAAGGGAAGAAAGGGAAAATAATTAGAGGGACAGCCAACCGCTTTGGTCTTTTATTATGAATTTAATGCACGTTAAATTTGTTCAAATATTTGCGAGCTGCTGTGCACCGTGGCGCTGTGCACCGTGGCGCGCGGGACGCACCACGCGATCGAACACTCACTTTCCCCGCGATAATTAGGTAGCCGGGGTCGCTTCCAGGGGACTCAGGGGAGAGGGCTCTGTCAAAGCTCTGCTCTTCTCGCGCGGGAGGAGGCCGTCTCAAGGCCTCTGCACACTTTTCTTTGGAATCCCACCGCTGGGGCAAGATGGTCACTGTGCAGCAGTCCCGGGGGCGAGCAATTATGAATTCAGAACAGCGCTGGCAGGAAGAGGGGAACCGGGGCGTGTAATAAAGTGATGGAAATTACCTGTATTTAATCGTATTGAATATTTCATTCAAATTTGCGCTACGGAAGCGGGTAAACTGGCAGGCCGATTTGGGGAAAGCTGAAAAACCCTCTCTCTGAGAACAGAACGACGACTGCCTTCCCAGGGGAAAACACACCCCCCCCCCCCCACCTACGGGTTTGACCAACAGGAGCCTCTGCTGCCATCCAATGTACAGAACCAGGTCAGACCTCTCGAGTGATTTATGAGTGTTGCTCAGACATGCGTAATGCTATCTGCTCTGTGGTGAGAGAGCGGCTGTGGGTCGGCCGTACATGCCCCCCCCCCCCTCCCGCCTTGACAGCGGGGAGGTAGGGGGCCGTCACACAAATCAGATCAAGGGTGGCGTGAGTGACGGGGAGTGTCTGCTTTGAGGCAGCGTAGAGCTGGGGTTCGCTGCTTCTGCCCTTCAGAGCTTCCACACGCGTACGCACACGCACCTCTGCACATTTCAGTCTTACTCCACATCTGGGAAGGATTCTCCCATCAACCCTATCAGAGGGCTAAAAAGAAAACAGAGGGGGGAATCTTGTGAGGGAGCGAAAGAAGGGGGGGGGGGGAGGGCTGAAGAGAAAAATGTAACTGCGACCGTCCATTGTGCCAGATTATCACAGCCTGACATAGCATTATCACCACACCGAGGGAGGGGGAAGAGAGAGAGGGAGGGAGAGCGAGAGAGGGGGGGAGGGATAGACGGGAAGAAGGACAGAGATCATGGATATCTGGAGGGGAAAGAAAGAATAAAGACAACAGGCGAGATGAGAACCGGAGGAAAGGACCAGGAGGGAGGGGGGAGGGAGACGGGTAGTCTCACATAGCAGGCGGCGTGTTCTCAGTGGCAAACCCGGTTCACAAAGAGACATCTGTTCCGTCGCTCGGGTGCCTTGTGGCTAATTACTAATCTGGCTCTGGCTCGTCTGCCGCACGGTTACCGCTCACTCTCCGGCGATGCCATGTTGTCCTCGACCGCGCTTCAGACGGCGGGGCGCTGAGCCTCAACCAACAGCTGACAAGCTCCCACCAACGGGTGTTAAAGGACCCGCCCACCAGACGGCGAGAGCCTATGAAGGGAAGCCCCGCCTCCACCTCCTTAAACACCGCTCAGACCAATCTCACAGCGCAACCAGACCTCTCCTTTCTCCACTTTATTGTATAAACTACAGGAAGCTGGGGTCGACATTTTTTACAGAACCTACAATGATGGATTTAGATTTTTACATTTAGATTCTCCTCTAATTTTGCTACACTGATGTGTTAAATGGTGGCATTTGTCCCTAGTGGAAAGGATGACGCCTGGACTCCAATCAAAACAAACATATTATAAAAAACAAAGCTACCCTATTTGATTCCAATCCATATAATTACCCAATATAATTTAGAAATATGGTGATAGGGAAAGGACGGGCATTTTTTTCTTCAGTTTAATGAATCTAACGAGGGTTGTTCTGAAATTAGGAGTGGGAGCAGATGGGCCACGTAACCATGTTACTGAGCTCCGTGAAGTAGATTAGGAATCATTTCCTTAGACCCAGCACAGCCATCATTCAGATCAGGGCGCCTGTTGGTCTGTCCCGATGCACAGCCTAGCTTCCAGGGTCCAGCCGTTTCCTGCCAAATCTCTCCCGGCCCAGACGTGACATCCGAGAGCTTCCTCACCGAAAAGGATGGCGCCAGCATCCTAAAGACGGGGCGATGCCCCCGATGGCAGTCCACATCGCCAGAGCAGGCGCCGGCCCAAGCTGTGCGCAGGCCGTTGACCGCGCGCGCGTGCGTGCCCAAACCGGCTACTGACGAAGCAAAATCAATCGCTGACCACAGGAAGCGAGGAAAGCCAGAAGAGTGTAGGATCTCTGAGATCTGGAGGCACACGCTAACCATTAAAGGTGTGCTCAGATCAATAGATTTCTTAGCTTAATCAGGATTTCCACACAGAAGGCCTTTGGCTGCCTCTGTCAGCTTTCTGCCTCAGCAATTAATGCTGTGACTCGACAGAATCAACCTTCTCAAGGGGTGGGAGACGAACAGGTGGACAGACCCACAGGCGGACAGACCCGTGACACAGCCGAGGTGTACCCTTTTTCTGGGAAACACCGGGTCTGGACCGCTGGGCTCCCAGTGCACGGTCACAGGCGGAGGAGGGAAACCCCATCCAAACCAGTCTGTGTTTAACAGAACACTCCCGCCGCCCCCCTGCCCCCCTACACCTCAGAACCCTTTCAGATGTTGGAACGCGTGTTCTCTGTCGCTGCCCTACTTTGAGAGCGGCCGGCACACCGCCTCATTACAGGCAACAGCAGTGCTTTGCCGCCATTGGCCCAGATTCCCCCGGGGCCCTTTAAAGCAGACCTCTCCGCCAAAGTTCCCCTTGGAGAAATGCTGCAGGGGGAGGGGTCCAGACAGAAGATGCACACACAGAGCGATCCCCAGAGATCCTCTGAGCCAGAGGCTAAGCCGCTCCGTCACGGCAGCTGAAGACAGGTTTACCTGTGCGGGCGTTTGGATGGAGGAGACGGCCGCACTCGTCCCGCCATGTGCGACAACGCTGGAGTTTAACGCTACAAAATGCTTGTGTTTGTAAACATCTGACGAACCGTCCCGATCTGCGAAACGCAGCCAATTTACACTGCGGGCTATACAACTGAATCAGCCTCAGAAGTTCCACCTCACAGGTACTGGTATACCCAGCCTCCACCCCCCCAAACAATATTCTTTGACTTTCAAACTGTCTCGGTCCTCAGCAGGTTTAATACTGGGCAATTCTGGGATTTGATTTTAAAGGAAAGTGAGCACATTTTCTGCCTCACTGCAAAACATTGCATTGCAGCATACTGAAAATCAGGAACCCGTCTCTGTCCGTTCTGCCTGGGTGCCTCACACCCTTACACAAAAAAGGATAGAGACAGGGAGGCGGAGCTATGGCTGGGAGGCGGAGCTATGGCCAGGAGGCGGAGCTATGGCCAGGAGGCGGAGCTATGGCTGGGAGGGACAGGTCCAGGAGACCCACGGTCACATGGCTCTGAACTGACGACCCCCACAGGTAAAACACCTGACCTGCATCATCCCTGAGGCCGATTTAGAGCAAGGGCCCGGTATTTCATCTTCATATATTCAGTAAGCTCATTGAAGGGCTAGAACTGCACAGCGCTACTTGGCAGGAACTCCTCTCTCGCTGCGAGTGCCATCCAGGCCTTCGAAGACGCCAAAGCTCGGCCGCCGTTAGGTACAGGCGGTTAAACGTTTCCTCACGCCCCCAGAGCAGGTGTTTCACACCCTTCCGTACACCGTTGGAGAAAATTGAAGTGACAGACGTGAATTTCCAAAAGGAAAGTTAAGTTTCACAATTCAACGTGAGACGGCTGCCCTACTTCTATCAAGGTGAGACACTTCCAGCTCTGCGGAACACGAAACTATTAGTGGAGCAGTCTGAGGCTTAACCTCCCATAAAGGAAGCAGAGGATGGAATAAGCAACCCAGGAATGAATTACGGCAAGACTGCAACAGAGCGCACCTTCTCCTGACAAATGCCAACTAACTTTCTTTATTAAGGTTTTCACGACCGTCCCCCGTGGAACCCACTCTCCCTCAGAGTGTTGGTGGCTCTGCACGGGCCTCCGTCAGACACGCAGAGCAGAGTTGGGGCAGGGTTCCTGGGCTGCAGCTCCAGCCCGTCGTGCGTCCGCCCCAGAGGGAACTGCCCGGTGCTGCTCACAGCTTTAATAATGTATGGATTCCCACTAGATCGAGCCTCAGACTTCAAACGGCTTTCAAAAGGCACGGAGAAAAGCCACTCACCTTTCCGTTCATTATCTCGCGCGGCTGGCTGAACTCAGCCAATAATAGATTTGTTTCCTTCTTTCCCGTGAGACTGGAAGAGTAAAACCACGCGCCACGTGGTGTGGTAGGCTTCTGATCTGACACTTTATGAAGTCCTGGACACAATATCTGACAAAGGCGTCCTTAAACGGAATAGAGGCAGACGCAGAATATTCCAGAGAATATTTACTTTTCCAGCCCAAACTCCACATTAATGACGGGCGGCTACAGGGGCTAACGGCTGCTCACTCACAGCAGGGAGGTCCGACCCTCACCGGGGGGACAGGGTAGTCCCAGGCCTCTCCTCTAGGCGGAGTCACAGTTTCAAACGCAGACGAGCCACCCGATTGGCACTGGCAAGGGGTCTGGAGCACCAATAAAAGGCGGTCAAGTTGGAAACGCCCGTCTCTCCATAGCAATGCTGTAAGTGTTCTTCAGAACGTCGGGTGACATCACGAACGGAGCGACAAGGTTAGAACGGTTATTCATCATAAAGGCTAGCGTCGGTCTCGGAAATGGCAGGGGAACAAGGGGGCACCATTCCAGTGGTGGCGGCCTCCAGCTTGCCCTGATTGGACGCTTGGGCTGCCCATCTGAGTGATTGATGTGCCCGGAACAGTGGCACGTGCCACTGAAACCGCGACCGCGTTAAAGGCCTGTTTTATGGTTCAGTGCGCTGTCATGATACGCGTTTACGGACCATTACATCACTCACTCAGAACACGATAAAAATGCACACAGGATTTAAAGCAACAGGCTAATTGACCTCGATGTAAATCGCATTTACCCCTTAAAGAACAGGTTTAACCTTTGGCTCCCTCGAGTCTGTCATGCCGATAATGTTGGTAACAAACACAAGGCCAACACAACCGATTTAAACATACTTATATCCAGAGAACAAACCCCAATATGCAATAGTTTTGAACAAACAATGGTGAGTGGCGTCACGTTTGCCAGGGCGACGACTTTGAGGTGAATCACTAATGGAGGGCGGGAAAAAGCTATCCTGGAATTAAAATCATTTCGGTTTGTTTTCCACTTCTCTCTCTCTCTCTCTGTGTGTGTGGAAGCAGAGCTTGCTAAAATGCGAAAACCCTGTGAATTCCGTCAGGCTAATCGCCGGCGAGCGAGCCAGTGGGGACAGGAGGGAGAGCTATCAGAACCATCCATCACCTTCTCAAATTCAGGTTTATTTGGCTTTGCATTTTTCCATTCCTACGAGTGTGTAACAAAGGGATCAGCGGAGCTGCCTGAATGGGGAGGCTCGATGCCTCCCTGCGCCGCCACCCTGCGCCGCCTCCCTGCGCCGCCTCCCTGCGCCGCCTCCCTGCGCCGCCTCCCTGCGTCGATGCACCGGCAAGTGGGGAAGATGGCGACCCCCTAAATCATCGCCTTACACCCCCCCGTCCCCCACCAGCGCCCCCTGGCCACGTACCTGTGCACGCCGTAACTCACCTTCACTCTGCTATTGTGTAGCACAGGTTAGTTAACCCCCTAACGAAAACGATTGAAAAGGACACTGTTATCCAACGGCGCACTGCAGCTTTGCTGAAACCAACTCGGCCCTCGTCCGCGCATCCCTCGAGAGGCACTCACTGGCCCCTCACACACACAGTAATTCTGGGCAAACTCCCCCCGGCTCAGCTCAACGGAGTGGGTCCGTTTGCTATCCGCCGGACTGCCAACTCAACTAACAAAAGTGCGGAGATTAAGGGCTCGGCGCCGAGGGCGCCCGCTCCAATTGCGGGCAGCATTAATAAACGGGCCGGCTCCGCGAGGGGAACTGGGCTTCTGCAGCCGGACAGGTGGGCTCCTTGGGAGGGACGGGAGTAATCAAACCTCTGTCAGGGGGCATTAACTGACACGGATTGGTCGGCCCCCGTTTACGGCGATGGCCAATGAGGCCCCAGGAGAGGAGCGACGCCTCCCCGGTTCTCCACTACCTAGCCCAAGCCGCACAGGAGTCACTGATATCGGGCCAGCCGGAGTGAAGCCGGTCCTCCCGCACTGCACAGGAGATCATGTGGTGCCGCCGGGCCTTGTCCCGGCCTCCTCTCACAACGGCCTAGTTACGGCAGCCATTAATCATCCCACCCAGAGACGGCGGGCGGCGTGCGTCTGAATGCGTCCAAACCGCAACCCTCCTCACCAGACGGCGTGCCGAGGAAGGTCCCAGAACCGGCTGGGAAACGCGAGACGGGTTTTGATGTGCTGAATATTCCACTGTCCTCCATCTCGACACCCTGCCATTAATCAGAGGCCGTTTTAACGCTAACAATAAGGTAATTGAGGACCACGGTCGGCATCCCCCCCACATCACCCTCGGTGTTGACCGGGAAGGTATTTCAAAGGGGATTAAATACGCATAGACACAGAGTGGCACAAAGACTAAGCGGGTCGATATGGGGCACAGCGCGGTACTGTGTAAGTGACAATCCCCCCCCGGCTCCTGGGCCCAGAAGCAGGTAACGGGACGGGGATTAGGCACCTTTAAGACGGGATAATCCGTGTTTCGCTGTTAGACGCAAATTGCCCCCAAGAAGATGATTCTTGGTACAAAAAGTAAAAAATTCTGCTCCTAAATCCTCAAAGCTCATCATCTCGACCGTCGGTTTCCCCAGACGGCATCTTTTGAATATTCGTCAGTACCACCCACCCCCATCCTTCCTTTCCATGCCAGGAAGCTGAAAGGCGTAGCATTCATAAAATATAACGGGCATAAATCCAGGGGCCCCCCGTTAGACCAATCATTCAATAATATCAACCTTATAGTATATAAAGGGTCACGTTGCTAATTTAACCGCCAAAAAGGGCCAAGAATCTGATCAGGGCGTCCTCCGTCTCCGGACAGCGGCGATAACAGCAGTCCCAAAGACGGCGATTTAAGGCTGGTGCGTTCCACAGCAGATCCAGCGAGGGGCGAGGGGCTGAAAAAAGCCTTACCCGGATTTTAATACAAGACAAGCGTGGCTCCCGTCTCCCCTTATCCACGAGAGACGCCAACACCAGGAGCCGCTGATCCCTCCCCTTCAGGGCTTTTATCTGCCGCGCGCCGCGTCAGCCGCTGGTGGGACGCTCTCATGACCGAGGGTCACTCTGGAGAACTCCGGGTAAGCATTTTTACAGACACTGTGTCTGTGGCGTGTTGAACAAAACCTGTGCGTTTGCTTGGCTGACGCTTCTACAGACGGCAAACGCAGCTGTCTGCTGCGGCGCTTGGGGGTATTCAATCAATCAATCAATCAATCAATCAATCAATCAATCAAATCTCTATTGGAAATACTGCATTTTTTACAATCAGGCTGCCACAAAGCACTGTAGAGAGGACATTTTCCAGAGGGAATGGAGAAATCATGGCCAATTTGGGGAAAACCGGAGAGCGATTCTCAGAGTCCTCCGGCTGTGGCACTGGTTTATACTCGCCGGACGTCCGGACGTCACCCAGAAGGGAGAGGCAGTCCGATCACGCGCTTTTCGACGTTTACACAACGCGATAAAAAGGGCAAGAGACACCTTTTTATCAGGTAACACATTGGGTCAATACACTCCGCCTGAAAGTTAGATAGATTATTATAACAGATTATCTGTTAGATAAACCACCAGCCTGGGAGACACATATCTACAACTTAGCGGTTAATCATACAGAGGGGGTCACGCAAACACGGTAAGACAGTAAGAATCCTTTGTCGCCACACCCAGACGACGACGACAGTTTATCCACCTAAACTAAAAAGACTTCTGGGGTTGTGAGAAAGCAGTCGTACTATGCCCATAACACACCCACTAAAATCACCACAAAGTCTCCTTTTCAGCCACGCCACAGGTAATTACAGCAAGGCCCTCTTCAGGAAAGGAATGGCTGCATTAATGAGAGCTGCCACTGCAACGCAGAGGAGGCCATTAAAGGGCACATTAACACGTAGTCATGCATCCTCCATATCCGCGGAGAAACTGCAGTCTGTTTCAGGCGTCTTCCTAAGTGAGCGCCACACGCACGCACGCACGCCCGCGTGAACGCCCTCCCCTCCTCTCGCGTTACAGCTGTCACCGAGTCAGTCGGCGAGGCACCGCTGGCGATGGTACCCATGGCAACGGCGAGCCAGCGATTCCGGTACTCATCACTCCCCGATCGGTTGGGGGGGGGGGGGATAGAACTGGCCTTCGTCAGTCGATCCCATCGCGGGGCTCCAAAGCTCTTCTACATCACAGAGCGTGTAGACGTCTGCGCAGAGTACGAGACAAAACGTTTCTGCTCCGGAAGGACCCTTGTCACTGCTGGGTAGGAGGCATAAGGGTGTCGTGGCCTGTGAATAACCATTCAGACCTATTACTGTACAACAGTACACCGGGCCGCGTTTATAACAAATTACCAACGATATCACATTCTAACGGTTGGTCGATTACCTTCCTCATAACTGCTACACGTCATATCTCAGCCATTCTTTTTAATCGTGGTCTCATCATTATCTTTAAAATAAGATACAATAAGTTAGGCCGGCTGCTCTGTACAAACTCAGGCATTGTTACGTCTTGGGAGGAACAATTATGAGCACTGGTTAGAGAAGTAGCACAGCAGGTTCTCTTGAACAGCAGTCGTCGAACTCGGCAACGCTAAAACGTGCTAACCTGCGTTAGCGGAGCGGAGGATGCAAGACGGTAATCGATCAAAAGCAAAACGAATGCAGAGTGGTGGTACGCAGCCTTGTAGTATTCAGCACAAGAGAAGGTAGCCATTTTGCTCCTTGGTGGTAAAGAGAGTCATCCTAAAACGTCCTGGAGATGTCCTTCTTGGTTTAAAAGACTGCCCTAAATCTGCCCAGCCACGTATGGGGGTATACAGACAACCACAAGAGTTATTTGAAGCAGCGTACTTGATTTTGCATGTCCTTGACACGGTAGAGTCAGGGACATCTGTCCAAACTGGTGACTGGTTCACAACAACTCACCAATCCCATTTCATCTCATACTAAAGGATGCGTACTCCGTATCTCACGTTACTTTCCAAACTGCTTTTGTTCTTTTGGCCCTCTATCAAGTGAAAGATGTTTAACCAACACATTAAATAAAGGACTCTTTCTTTGAAGAAACACAAAAACGCTCCTTTAATATGGGTTAGATGGTAATCCACTGAATGCGTGTTTGGTTCATTTTTCTACACATACATAAAATTACTCGCTATGCAGACCGTAACTATAGCTTTCAGACTGAGGCGAGAGTGCGATTCACTGATTTAATTACAATAAGGCTCACCTGTAAAATGGACGAGCGCTGCGTCAATGCACAGTCCTTGTTTCACCGTGGAAACGCAGAACGGGGGTGGGGTTGGGGTATTAAAGGAGAATTAAGGCTCCCGTAGCTCCATTCACCCCCCACTGTGGTATTGATTGCACGCGGCCTGCTGTGGGACTTTGCTTTACAGGGGTGAGGTGCGTAATGTGAATGAGGAGTGAGGCCGGAGACGTCCCAGCAACACCCGGGGCGCTGTAAAGGCGTCTAGCAGCCAAGCCCCACCCTCCACGCCGAAACACTTGCTCTGCCCCTCCCTGGCTTATGTTCAGTTTTCGCCTGCCGTCGGGATGGTCTACCTTGGCTAACTGAGCCTCTCCTCTAGGGATCGTGTGGCCTGCGCTGTGGAAGAGAGAGAACGGGGAGAGAGCAGTCGTGCCACCTCCCCGCCCCCTCTACAAGGGTGATGACGCCCTTTTTGGCCACGAGCCGAGATGCAACAGCGCAAAATATCAGGGATCGAAAAATAAACGCCCGGCGCGCAGAGTGTGAGCGCGCTCAATAAACCCCCGACACTGACACCGGGAATTTAGCTATTAGCATCTGCGCTACCGGCGATTAGTGATGGCAGCTTTCCAAACTGGACAAGGGATGCTCGACCGTGCAGGACGCCACGTGACTGTACCCAGACCGCACGGCCGTGACGACATGCTACAGAGGCGTACTTCTGCTGGGACGATCGGAGACGTCCCATTGCTCACTTCAGTGTTCCGCCCCCCGCAGAGACCCACAGCTTCCAAATGACTTGGTGCATACACGTGTACGCGTAGTGCGCACACACACACACAAACACACGCGGAAACGCACGCACGCACACTCCAGGAGCCAGCAACAGCACCTTTTCTGCATGCCACAACAGTCAAATAAAAAAAGGCCAGGGAAGAAGCCGGCGAGCTTTATTCTAAACCCCCTGGAAGATAACAGAACGCAGCTTCCTCAGTGGGTCATTAAAGAGCCCATCAAACCCCTTTCTTCCAATCACCTCTCCGTAGGCCCTGCCTCTGCACAATCCATTAGCAGGGAGAAAATAAATAAATAAATACCCTGATCCACAGCAACGGCAGCTTATCGGTCGCCGGGGAATAAATTACCACAGCCACAGTATGCAAAGTGGGGAGTAACAATTAAACCTTGACTAACAAGCTTTTAAAAAGCGGGTCGGAGCCTGCAAGTGGTGCCCTAATAAGATTACGTAAGGGGGTCCATTCGGCCACCTGTACGCAGCGGGGGGCGAAAGCAGATTCTGCCTGCCCTGAGAAAACCGACAAAGCACATAAATAATGCTAATCATTGGTCCGCTCCAACACCCACTTTGGTTAAGGCTGTTCAATAATCAATATGCCCTGACCGTGTCTGCAGTCTGGATCACATAAGAGACACATGTAGCGCAGACAGACACACAACACACACGCACACGCACACGCACACAGACAAGTAGCGCACACACGCTACATTTCCTTCGGTTTCCTAACGAGCACACCCTCCCCAACAACACTTACGACAGGTGTCAATCAGACTGAAACATCGGGGCTGATCGTCGTTTCTGGCCCATCAACGCTCGTATTTCAGTCGCAGCTAAAATGACGCCCAACTTATTAAACTTCAGGGAATTCATTAAACCATTTCAGTAAAAAAAAAAAAGCCTCGACTACTGTGAAATATGACTTGCTGTGGCCCCAAAACGCCACGCCACGCCACTTTAGGGAGCTCTCGATCAGCGTTCTCCTGTGTCCCGTGACCAAGTTCATTCAGGGCTTAGGACCGGAGACTGGTGGTGACGTGACCTTTTTATACACCGACAACATTGAAAAGGATACGGTCAGCGTTTCATTTCATTAGCATTACTTTACTTAACCCGCAGCGGCTAGTCCGTTTAATGCACCATCAGCAGCTGACTGCAACCTCCCAGGCAGGTGCACTCACTGACCTCGCAGGAAACCAAACACGAACGGCGACCCTGGTCAAGCCCGCTCGCAAAGCGGTGAACATCTGATCCACGGTTGTTCCGTTTGTTTGCTCAATGCTACAGTTAGACATCTGCGCTAAACGACAATGTGGTTTTTTTTGTTGTTGTTGTTGAGAGGAACCACTTTTGTCCGGCTCCATCGAGTGTCCTCGAGCAGGTGGAACCCAGAGAGCTACCAAATCCATGGACGTAATCCACAATCTCTCCACAACGCACCCAAGAGAGACGGTCGGGAGAAGCGGGATCTATCAACAGGGATTCCAGGCGAGACACTGGCTCAAGCTGACAAAATTAACACTCAAGAAAGGCGGTCATGGCATTGAGCAGCTATTGAGCTGATCAAACAGGCTCGATCGGCGATATTAAACACAGACTCGCTAAAAATCCCAGAGCTAGCTTTGGGCCTACACGTCCTGGGCCTTTCCCAACCCTCCGGCCGCCCCCGGAGCGGACATCTCGGGCTGAACTCACCTGTCCGTGGGGCTGCATGCCGCTGAAAGGCACGCCTTGGCACAGGGCCTTCTGCTTCATGAGCAGCATGCGCTTCTGCTCCTCGCTCAGGTGGGCGGCCGGCCCAGGCATCTGCCCCGGGGCCGGCGGGGCCACCTGCGCCGCCCCCTGGCCAACCCCCTGCCCCGCCCCTGGCTGCATGTAAGGCATCATGGGGTTTTTGCTGGGGTTAGCCACGGGCGGGGTCATCCTGTGACCCATGTGCTCCACAGTGTTGAAGTGACTCAGCGGCTTAGTGTTGCTGTACGAGAGCATGCCGCCGGGCTGCTTGCTCATAGAGTTTTGGCCCATGCTGTTTGGCTGCTGCTGCTGCTGCTGCTGCTGCTGCTGCTGGTGGTTCATCATGTTCATGTGGTTTTGAGGGAGGTAGCTGTTCATTGTGGCCTTCTGAGGGTTGTTCGACATTGCGGGCACCATGGGGTTTTGGGCATTGAAGGCTTGAGGATACATCATGGGGCTATTTGGTTTGTCCGAGTTGAAGGGTCCCCCATATGGACTGGTGGGTGCCCCGGCAGGGGACCAGCTGCTCGCCTGCGTCGACTGCTGCTGCTGCTGCTGCTGCTGGTGTTTCTGCTGGTTGAGCTTGGCCCGCTGCTGCTGCTGCGCTGCCATCTGTTTCAGTTGCTCCGCCGGGGAGAGGTCCGCCGACGACGGGGGCATGGGGAACGAGCCGGCGCCGCCACCCTGGCCCGGGGCTCCCGCAGGCCCAGGACCGGAGTTCATCAGGAACCCGTTACCCGGCCTGGAGGCCTGCACGTGGGCCTGGTTGGGCGTCTGTGGGGAACCCGCCACACAGTTGGCTGGAGATCCCGATGCCATAGCGACGGCTGGGGGCTGCTGCAGCGGTTGCTGGGGTGGGGTGCTGTTGGCAAACTGAGGCCCAGAAGAGGCAGGACGGATCTGCGGTGAGCCCATGGGCATCTGGTTGTTCTGCGGAGGGAGCGCCGCGGGGGGCTCCTGGGGGAGCGGTGTCTGCGCAGCTGGCCGCGTGAACTCCACCTCCTTCTTCTCCTCAAAGTCCTCGTTGAAGAGGTCGTGCATGTCATCCTCAGGCACCGTGCTAGCGAGCTCGTCGATGAGCTCCTGCCACTCCTGGTCATTGAGGTTGATGTCGGAGAAAAGCTTGTTCTGGTTAGAGAGGGAGGTGTCTGACGAATCAATGCTCGTGGGGTCATCCAGGGGCTCTTGCTTCACGTCCTTGCTTTGGAGTAGGCCGAAGCCTTCGTCGAGGTCCAGGGCGCCATTCAAATGCAGCTTGATGTCCGACAAGCCTCCGTTCTTGCCAAGGTCGTCGGGCCGACCAGGGATGTGGCTGTTGCCGTTGTTGGTCAAGGACAGTGGGGGTTTGACGTCCATTTGATGGAGAGGGGAAACTGCCGGCACTGAAGGTGTGTTGTTTGGCAGACCGGCCAGCGAGTCCAGGCCGCCGCCGGGTACCTCCTTCCGCAGTCTTTTTGTGTTGGGAGAAAATCTCCCATCGCAAATCCCGTTCTGCTCCCCATTGAGCGGCGAGCGGGCGCTATCCAGTTTCCTCTTCACAGTCTCCTGAAGCTGGAAAACACAGAGTGGAAATAAATTAACATAAGGCATACTAACACGAAGGTCCTTGTAAACGAGACACTCTGCCCTCTACACTTAGTTACGCTTCAGGGGTGAAAAATACAACAAGTGTTCAGTTTTCACATCCGGAAGGGGGGTGGGGGGGACTACAGTCTTGCTAATGCATCAGTAAACAGGAAATGAAAGGGGTCCACCAACATCAACGATTTCCATCCACACATCAGCAGTGTAACTCACAGTGTAGTCAGTTCACGACGCACCACAGACATGTCTTGGGCCAAAGTCAAGACGGAACAACACCGCGCCCGTGGCAAAGTGGCCCGGTTTTCCACAACGCTAGCGGTTTGGAATCACCTCTGGGCCTTTCCATCTGAGAAGACATGTTGCCCCTTTGCTTTCTGGTAGCCTCAGTTCCAGAGCAACACCGCGCTGAGCGAGCGAGCGAACAACGGCACGATAACTACAGGCTGTTAGCACTTAATCATTATCTGCAGGGGGGGAAAGGAGAAAAACAGCGGAAGGAATCCGTGGCGAAGGAGGAAAAAAAAAAAACAAGACAGATGACAAAGCTCCATTGTTCGCACTTCAGCAAGCGCTCATTACACTGCCACCTCCCGTTTAATTCCTCTCAGTAATTAAACAGACGCCGCGCTGGCTGTCAGGGACCGGGCAGCCATCGAAGGGGCACTGTTGACTGTGGATCGGTGTGGGGGGGGGGGGTTTCTGGGCACAGAAGGTAGTGAACGTGACACACCTGGGCAGAGGAGGTACGAACCGACCCCAGCAGAACCCAGCAGAACCCAGATACAATGCACTCAACCGCCCAGTGGTCCCTTGGGGCTGCGGCACAGGCAACCGAGAGGTTCATTTGGGGAGACCCCAAATGCCGTCACCCACAATGCCGCTCACTTTCCCGGGGTAGAGAGCAGAAACGCGAGGACGGCTTCTTCCTGCAGCCGTTGCCGGTGGAGGCGCGCAGAGCCTCCGACGGTAAACAGTCGCTAAAAGGAGCTTCTCCCCGGGTCAGCTTAAACAAACACCGCCGCGCTTCAGAGCCAGCCCTGCTTGCGTTGATCACAGGTGTTCTCGTTAAGAGGGTGGCTGTTAATTAGCGAGTGGGGGCACCCATTACGCCGTGAGCCCCGCGACGTCCTTGTCCCGACTGGAGGCTCACGGCGCCCCTAACTGGAGGGATAGTGCCGCGGCGGCAGCACATCTGCCGGAGCAGAGCGCCAAATTAAACGATCCAATTACCGGATTTGATCCCATCGCCGCCACCAAAAGCGCAACAGACTCGCGCGCTAAATAAATAAAAACAGGCTCGATGTTTAGCGAGCAGCGTTGTGTAAAATAACTGGGGATACTCAGAAGTCGAGGATGGGATTCCTCCCCACGCCTTTGTTTTAGAAAGGTTTTGTCTGCGAAACGTGTCTGTTTTGTTTAGTTCAGCACCCTGCTGCAATGGCAGCGGAACGCGTGCGGCTCCACGCCGGCGCCTGTCAATACCAATATCATTTATTAGGTCATAAAGATGATTACTCGCCCTGTCAGTCATCTCCTGCGGAATAGGGGGAGAGGGGGAGAAATAACCAAATGCGAGAAGCTTCCACTGTCACGAGAGGGGGGTGCTGGCCTCTCCCTTTTAAACACTAATGGGCGTTTCGCCCCTAGACGCCATGTTAAAGCATCTTTTCTAATGTAATACTGAGGTTTCTGCCCTTTTATACGTACGTTATATGCTTAAATCTGATTACTAAAGGAAACATTTAGGGCTTTCTCCCGACCAAAACAACGGTGTCCCTAGCGTTAGTGCTTATCCCGGTTGTATTTCCAGAGCGATTTCTCGATATGCAACGCGGCTCCACCATAAGGGGGCTTCTTCAGAGGTGTTTGTTTGCCGAGATGAAACAAAATAGCCAGGCGAGTTTGAGTGGCCATGCAGCTGATGGACGGGGGAGAGGTCTTGATTGTGTTTTAAAAGTCCGGACATGTTTGTTATTCTCTTGTCACTGACTAACTGTGGCTCATACAAGAATAGGCTGTCTTATACTGTGTCTATCTGCGACACTGAGAATACGGAGAGAGAGAGAGAGAGAGAGAGAGAGAGGCTGAGCGATAGATAGGGAGAGGGAGGTAGAGAGAGAGACTGAGCGATAGATAGGGAGAGGGGGGTTGAGAGAGGGAGGTAGAAAGAGAGAGGGGGTAGAGAGAGAGACTGAGCGATAGATAGGGAGAGCGGGTAGAGGGAGAGCGGGTAGAGAGAGAGGGAGGAAGAGAGAGGGAGGTAGAGAGAGAGACTGAGCGATAGATAGGGAGAGGTAGAGAGAGGGGGGGTAGAGAAAGAGAGATAGAGAGAGAGAGAGGGAGAGCTAGAGAGAGAGAGGGAGATAGGGAGAGATGGGGGAGGGGGATAAAGAGCCCTTCAGACAGACAGCGGCTCTTTCATCAGACTAAAGGAGCCTGTTTTTGCTCCAGATCCCACCAACAGCAGCGACTCATTTGTCGGAAGGGGGGTGGAGAACCACCAAGGTGCTGTTGTTATAGCAACCTTCTGCTCCAGTGTTGTTGTGCGAGCCCCTTTCAACTACCCCCCCCCCCCCACCTCGCCCCCAGCACCGATTGCAGTGGACAGCTATGCCAATATCGCACAGGAACCGACCAGCCAGACCTAAACCATTGTGAATCAGCCTTTTCCCCTGCTTTGTAAATGACAGGATTTTTTAAAGAGGCTCCATTACAAAGAGGCTGAGGTGGGCTAAACAACCATTTTACAAGAGCATTAAAGGCCATATGAATCCATCAATTATGTATAGATAAAACATTTAAATTAAAGTCAAATTGACAGACTAAAAGATGCCCAATTCCACAAATTCTGCAGGATCCAAAACAATTCTGTCAAAATATATTTGCAGATAAATACTGAATACAATATTAATCTTGGCTACAAGCTTGATTAAAATTTCTTTTAAATAAATCTGAATTTAATTTATCAGCCATCACAAAATCTGCATAGAATCATATCACAATATTTTCCAAAAAAACATGTGTGAAACAAAAGCAGTAAAATGCTCCAATTCAATGCTGGGACGGGGAACGTCTGATTGTAACGTGACTGACATTAAGGCAGTTATTCTCAGTATATCTTGCTCAAGCTTGTCAACAGCCGCACTGAATCGTTGCGGATAAAGGAACAAACGCACAGTCCCCACACAACACATTAGATAAAGGAAGTACTGGATGGCTTGCCATGCCTGTGATGAAGGCATCAGAGCTGTCTGGCCCCCCGGAAGAGGTCACTGCCTGGCGACAAAGCGCCCCCTATGGGCCAGGGGGCGCTATGGGCCGTCTGTCCCCGAGTGAGCCGGGTCATCGCAGGTACCTGAACCCCAACCCGAACCCAGCCTTCCCAGTCGAGGCCTGGGTGTAGCATCGCTCATTAAGTTTCATTAAGTGAAGGAAAATCCTTCCACACTGTCATAAATGGCAGGTTTTTTTTCATACGAGGCTTCATTACTAAGGACCTGTACTGATCTAAATGGCAGTTTTCCCTGTGAATCCGTGAATATTTATTTACACATTGTAAAGACAGAAAAACAGAAAGCGGCTTATGATTCATTATTTGCTTAGCAGACAGTGTGTTAAGATGAAAAGTGTAATTAATACAGCGAGACAATTTAAGAAAAATAGGTTACGTACATCGAGCGATTCGTTGCTTGCCTGGTTTCTGAAAGACCAGGGATTTGGGGCAGGTTACAGTCACTAAACTGGACCTTGACTCTGGTTCCATCTCTAGGGATCTCTCTTAAAACCGTTCAGCCATCACAACGGTCCAGAGTTCAAAATTTAAAATAAAATAAATGTTAAATCCCTTTATCACAGACAGCACTGGTTACAACAGAAACACGAGCTCTGCTCAGTTTTGGGGTTTTTTTTGACACGCCCCCCCGGGACAGGCAAGAGCCATGCTGCGTCGGACAGTCGGAAAGGTGGAACAGATGCCCGGTTACAGGCCTGCAGACACGCACGCGCACATACAGTTACCAGGGAGGAGATAACAGGTGGAGACAGCGGGCGCCTGTGTTCCTCTCCCGGCAAATCATGTGTGCCGAGCATGTCAGAGGCTAATCCAAATTAAATCAAACTGCCGTTTGGTGCCGGGGCCCGTGCCGGGGCCCGTGCCGTGCACCCAGATCTAACACTGCTATCCCGGGCCGTCCGGCACCCAGAGGAAAGGAATCAGGGAGAGAGGGAGACAGCTGACGTCCACAAGTGGGGCGAGGGACGGTAAACCCCCAGGTCGGGTGAGGGACGGCGCCCGCAGTCTTATGTCGCAAAAGGAGCCAGGGAGAGAGGGGGAATCTGCCCTGGGAAGGTCAGGCAGCAGCATTCGTCGGGAGAATAAACAGAATAAACACGTCCTGTCAAGAACAAAGCAAGGCCTCCGTCCCCCTCGGCCCAAGAGCCAGTTACTACACCCTCACCCTCACACACGTCGGGGAACATGCAGCTAACGGAGCCTACCCTGGGACTCCTCTACCACAAGGGGGGGGAGGGGGGGCGGGGGAGGAGAACAAAGGAAAGGATTAAGAACCGCAAGCGAACCGTAAGGCAGAGGCGCTGGAGTGATCCATGACCACTCTGGGACAGCCTTGCTGCGTCGATACACAGAGCAAGGGGTTCTCGGAGCCCGGAAGTGTGGCGATCGTCATCAGACAACCTGCAGAAGGGACGAGGCCCGGTCTGGGGGGGGGGGGGGGGGGGGGGGGGGGGGGGGGGGGGGGGGGGGGGGGGGGGGGGGGGGGGGGG
>JAOYSI010071536.1:7773-56708 GCA_025775065.1 Hiodon alosoides
AGTGTGTACTGGCTAACTCTAATAGAGGTTCATACCCAGCGTGTACTGGCTGACTCTTATAGAGGTTCATACCCAGCATGTACTGGCTGACTCTTACAGAGGTTCATACCCAGCGTGTACTGGCTGACTCTTACAGAGGTTCATACCTAGCGTGTACTGGCTGACTGTTATAGAGGTTCATACCCAGTGTGTACTGGCTAACTCTAATAGAGGTTCATACCCAGCGTGTACTGGCTGACTCTTATAGAGGTTCATACCCAGCGTGTACTGGCTGTCTCTTATACCCAGTGCTAGTTGATTTCTCTCCCACTCCAAACTTAGTGTTTGGCCCGATTCCCTCTTCGATTCATACCCAGACTATGGTATAATTTGCTTCTCTATTCATGTCCAGAGTACTGGCTGCCTGCCCTCTCTCTCCATGTCCCGAGGACTGACAGACAGTACCTTCCTCTGTGCCATCAGTCCTGCCTGGGTCCTCTCACTTCCTCAGTCCTGTCCAATTCTGTACTTCTTCTGTGCCCTGGGTCCTAGAAGACACCTCCTACTTCCCAAAAGCCCCCTATTTAACGATTCTTCCCCGTTCTCATGGAGAAGACTCAGTCGTCCTCTTGGGCCCTCAGATATAGAAACCATAAACTAGTTAATCATCATGATAAATCAACTAGGATGATGACTGATTCATGAAAAATGTTTTTGCCAAAAAATGTAGTTTTTATAATATAAAATACCTGACATCGTAATTCTGTTCAACGAAAAATTACAATCCAGAACATGTAGTATAGTTATTACTAAGCAATCCATCATTCTCAGGAGTACTATAAGGCTAAAACAGTTTCAAGGACAATCCCAGACAATGAGGCGTAATGTATAATTTCCAGGCATACAGTTGCAGGGTAGCAAAAATATTCAAAAAGAGTATATATTACATTTTACATGCATTGCAAATCACTTGCTCTGTCTGTTTGCAGGAGACAGTGTACAGTGCAGCAAACAGCTCTGTTATTAACATGCAGTAGAAAGGGTATGGTAAAGCACACAGCCGTGTTATTAACATGCAGGAGACAGGGTATGGTAAAGCAGACATACATGTTATTAACATACAGGAGACAAGGTACGGTAAAGCAGACAGACATGTTATTAACATGCAGAAGACTGGGTACGGTAAAGCACACAGCCGTGTTATTAACATGCAGAAGACAAGGTACGGTAAAGCACACAGCCGTGTTATTAACATGCAGTAGACAGGGTACGGTAAAGCACAAAGCCGTGTTATTAACATGCAGAAGACAAGGTACGGTAAAGCACACAGCCGTGTTATTAACATGCAGGAGGCAGGGTATGGTAAAGCACACAGCCGTGTTATTAACATGCAGGAGAAGGGGTGTGGTACAACACACAGCCGTGTTATTAACATGCAGAAGACAGGGTATGGTAAAGCACACAGCCGTGTTATTAACATGCAGGAGACAGGGTATGGCAAAGCACACAGACGCGCTATTAACGTATAAGAGACATAGTATGTTACAGCACACAGCCGTGTATTAACATTATGTCTGAAACGACAGAAAGTTAGTTAAATGTAAACTGTGAAAGGGCAGAGCAGAATCAGTTTCACGGTTTTTTCCACCGTGGGGTTGGGAATTAAAAGCCAAACTGCTTCCAGACACAATGTGATTTTTTCCATCGATCCAAAAGTCCTCGACCTCTCAGTTATACGGCAAAAGCTCTTCAGGGAATGGAAAGAATTTTTATTACATTTATTTCTGATAGACTCTACGGCATTTGAACAGAACTGAATCAACACAAAGGGCTGCTTCCTCATTCCCCTGTCTCATAATTGAAAGGAACGCTTTAATTGCTCTTGACAAATATTAATAGTCGTCTGACTAATCTTTACGCTTATTCTTGTTTCATTAATACTCATGTACAAAGACAACAGATGTGTTACACAAAGTCCTCTTGATTGATAGATGATAATTTAGAGTTGCCTTCTCCCCCCCCCCCCCAGAAATCCTCTTTGGCTGCCTTATTCCAGTTCCGTTTCTGGTTCCCTCTCAGCAAATCCAAATAATTATTCCTTACCCTTTTAATATCCTCACAGTGCATTTGGTGAATCACACAGCTGTCCCTACCCTGGACGTGTGACATTTCCCAAAGAAATTAATTTGCCTTCGCACCACCTTTCTCCTCCTGGTGCCTAGATTTTGCGCCCACTGACCAGTCAGGGAGGCATGGTATTTTTAGACGCCACTCGCCCCCCGGGCGCTCACACCGATTGCCGACCAGCACGAGCAAATCCGTCGGCCGCTGTCTCTGTGTATATCCTCCTTTCCAGTGCACAGTGAACAGCAGGTGTGCCCACGAAAACCGAGCGGTCGTTTCTAATCTCGTCTGTGAGATTAGAAACCACACCATTAGCGAGCTGGACCACACCATTCAGTGGCAAGCCTGATGACAACTTCAGTGATCTCTAAATAATGTAGCATTGATACTTTCCCTCTTAATGTTTTTACATCCCAGTGTAAAGATAAGAAGTGTTCAAGTCAATACGACCATAAAGTTGCGACTTTGGGGGTTTTGCTGACGGCTTTCTCCAACAGGCATGCGATGCGTAGAAAAGGAAGTGTTGAAAAGAGTGTTCTCCCCGGTGGGGAGTGCCCAGAATTTGGGATGTTTTGCAAACCTCGCCGGGGAGGAAGGTTAATGAATAGGTCAGCCAGCAGGAAGAGATTAGCCCGGTCTTTAATTCCACTCAATGGGCCAGATCTCTCCCCACCTCTCTATTGGTGACCACCGCATCAGATTGGGCTGAGTCAGCTGCTACAGACTTGGCACGCTCCATCTTTTGGGCCTGTTTCCTAGGCAGCGCATGAAATGATTGCTCTGAGACAGAGGACAATGTGACACATGTAAATCAACGTCTCTCTCCTTTAGGGTTGAAAGGATAAATAGCACTGCACTTGTTGCACTTAGAGTCAGCTTTATCCCGAGACAAATAGCCAGGCATTCTTTCCTAAATAAACAAACCAACATTCGAAGAATGAGTCTGACAAGGCACAAAACAAATGCTCTGAAGAGCGTTGCATGGAAGAAACCGGCGAAATAGTGATGCAGAAATCCAAGTGTGGGGACAGGAACAGCTGGAGGATAGTTTGAGAGGAGAGACACATTTGGGGCTTGCTGATGCGGAGCAGCCCTCCGAGGGTTGTGAGGCAGTGGGTGGGTGTGTAAATAAAGACCAGGTATGACTGCTGTGGCGGGGGGGTGGGGTTCCTCGGGGTGCTTGATAACGACGGCGGTTTAGATGTGCCATGTGTTCTCTTCTCTCAGCCGAGGCAGAAACGCAGAGCAGCCCCCCGCGGCAATCGCACACCGTTACATATGACTCCCTGACACACTGCGCTACGCGCCGAGGGGGGGGGGGCACCGGGCGCGTCCGGAACTGATAGAGCCACATGACATCTGGAGGAGTGGTGGGGAGAGGAGGACTGCCTGAAGAATTGCGTTTCATTAAATTAATGTCAATGTCATTGGTTTCCTTTCTTCTGATACATTTAATTTACACAGTGTTATGGTGCATTGGTAGGGGAGGCAACTGACATGACTGTCGTTCTCATACAAACATAGTTAGAGTTAGCTGATTGGTCTGTTTCTAAAGAGGTGTGTAGCAGTCGTATACTCCTTGCCACGGTGGCATTAGTTTCCTCCAGACACCACCAGCATCATGGAGAGACAACCGCAAAACGATCACTCCACAATTGTTGATCTAAGCTGGCAAAAATACTTCCATTAAACATTTAAACAATAAAATGTTTTAATAACGTGCTGTGGTTTTGAACACCCCTGAAGAGTTGTGAAAAGATGTTCCTGGTAATAAGCACAAGTATACGCAATATTAAACATTACATTAAAAAATATTTTTTTGAAAATTAGGTGAATATTTATATTTATGTATATCATACAAAGTGAAGGAAATATTACGGTAACTATGTCTGCACAATTGGGGCGAATCAGCCCTTTGATCCCTAGAGTGAACTTGTTTTTTTTTTTAATTCAGATTGTCACTGTCATGAGATTAATTCAGATTTTCTATAATGGGCCTTTTCCAACATGGTTGCCAAGAAGCAAGCATTCATTATCATCATCATCATCATTACAAGTGCACTGGCTCAAGAGAACTCCCAGTGATCTGGAGTTACACATTCAGTAATGCACATAAAAGGGACATAGACAGGTTGCATCTCTCCGCAGCCCAAATCTAACACAACGATTCATTGGTTCCCTTAATCACTTTTAATCAGAAAGCCTGCCAAAAAAATAAATAGCATTTGGAACAACTGATTGGGTTGAATTTGATTTAAGTTGACTTTCCTATGGTGAATGCAATTCCATTGCACAATTCTTAAAGTGTGATTTAAGAGATCAAGAGTAAAGGAAATTAGTCATATTACCCCTTTCTCCCCCACAGCGAGCACTCCTGGAGAACTGGCTTACAAGCAAGATTCCAGATCACTGAGCTTTGATGCTAACCATTCCCCAGGGAATCACAACTCGTAACATAGAAGACCTGCAAGGCAGTCCCTCACAGCTCCTGCATGATATTTATGGCCCTAAAGTGGAGGAGAATACTCCCACAATGCACATCTCCATCGTCGACCTTCAACCTATGAGAAGGAGAAGGAAAAGAAACGGCCAATCTCATTGGCTTTACACGAGGTGGAGAAGGTGAATATACTTCTGGCATTTGCTGTATCAGGTCTTGGAAAACAGATGCATGTTGGGGGCACATGAATGTCAGTTCCCCCACCATTTTTTCGCTCGCCCTTGGTCCAGATTGGTAGGGGGGTCGTGTATTAGACACCAAATGAGTCTGTTGTCTTCGATGAGTGCAAATTGCTGACTGTCCAAATCATTTTAATGTTGACAGGGGGCGTTGTCCTTTCCAAAACAGTTTTTGGCCATTCTGCACCATCTGTTTCAAAGTCAACAAAGTTAGTGTTCATCTACAATTGTGAGGGTGAATACGCACTTTGGTTCAATTTTTACTCAAAAAACCATGTTCATCGCTCATATTAACGCACACAAAAATAAAACACAAGACAGTGCACTTCAAATATGACATCACGTTATGAGGCAGAGCTAAGTGAAATGTATTGCTAACTTTTCTTCTTTTGATGGATACAACTAAGGCACTCTTTTAAAAATTTTCCTTAAAACATTTTGTGTATTTCAGTCACTAAACCTCAACATTAATCCACCGAGATAATAAATATGCTTGAAGGGAACATAATTCAACTGAACTGGAAGAAAAATAATTGCTGCGACCTAAAGCACTATTCCTAAAGCACATATTCTTCCAAGACTTCACATTTTTAATTTTTAAGTATCATGGCATATCTTGAAATTCAACTTTAGACCCTCAGTTTTATAGTTCCATATTACCTACCTCATTTCTTAACATAGCGACATCCATAAATAAAGTGGATTTGTGTTGGTAGAAGACCCACACAGACCCATCTAGCTTCTAAAGCTAAAAAGGTGGCTTGCACCTTCAGCCGTTGGCAGAGTTTGGTTCCGGCATAATACATGTCATGGAGTTACGTAATCAAAATACAAAAATTTAGTAACGTAT
Source organism: Hiodon alosoides (assembly GCA_025775065.1). Lineage (NCBI taxonomy): Eukaryota > Metazoa > Chordata > Actinopteri > Hiodontiformes > Hiodontidae > Hiodon > Hiodon alosoides. The sequence goes on from JAOYSI010071536.1 coordinate 13,406, forward strand.
TCAGCTGAAATTACGTTTGAGTAATCTGATTACAGTTACCCTTTGGAGCACAAATCCGCTTTTCATTCTATTCAAATTTCCTTGAGAACCAGGGCATTGTTAGCACCAGGCTTCTGAGGGTTTAGCCCCAAATCTTTTGATGGAAAAATAGGCAAACTAATCACATTCGAACCAATAATACAGCACAACGTCAGGCTGTAAACCCAGTTAAATTTTTCTATATCAAGAGCGTGGGGCTGTTATACAGTGTGAAAACAATGTCAAAGAAGTATAAAAGTTGAATTCCTTTTCATCCAAGCAGGGAATGGTTCGTTTTCCCTAATTATACTTCACCAGATTTGAGTATGCATGATACCTGATTATGAGCCTGTAGACACAGTTCTATGAGAAAGAGATGGCAAAAAAAGAGAATTTTATTCTTTAAATTAAGCTTTTGAATAGCCAGTAAATTTGGCCAGTTGAGATTAGGAATGTGGTTAATTAAAAAATATATATTTGTTTGCAATAATTAACTTTGGTACTGTAATTTAGAATAAAATTTCTTTCAGCTAAGTTTTGTATATTTATCCCATTTATCCCCTAGCTGCAGGAAATTACCATAAAAAAATTCAGTACCTGTTTTTTGTTTTTGTTCTTGAAAACATTCCACTGTTGGTAATCCACAACCAACTAGCAAGCATCATAAAGATGGATGGATGGATCTGGATGGAAACATGGTATTTATTTTAAAAGTATATTTATACGGATAGGCTTCCTCATGTGGTACTTATTGCACAAAATAAGTAATAAATTATACTCACAAAACTTTGAGAGTTACTTTCTCATCCATTTGGAGTCCATCTTGTTAACAACAGAGCAGTGAGATAAGGAAGTGGGAGGAAGTAAATCCCAGGATTTTCCTGGTTAAAGGTCAAGCACTGCCACCTGCAAAGTACAAATAACTTCAACTGCCGCGCACGGAGCGTAGCGTGACTGGAGCCGTTTCTCGCGGAGACCAGTTCTGACGACATTCAGGCAACAGGCGCCTCTGAAGCCGAAACCCCTTATGCCCCAAATCAAAACTCAAAGTCGACGTTCCAATCCGGCCACATCCATTCAAAACGCAGTGCTACCTTTCCCAAACAACAATTCCCATCGCAAACTCTTTCCATTATTTCTCTTGTGGCACTATAACTCTGGCAGATACAACAAATGTGTCCAATTTCTGAGCGAGGTGGTGACAGAGTGTGGCTGTGTAATGGAGTGTAATTAAGCGGAGGGGGAGTCGTAACTTGGAGAAATAAGCTGAGAGCGAACTTTTATCCGACCTTGCGAGACCCAGGTGAGAACGGCGCGAGAGACCAGATAAAAACCGTCGAGCATGGGAGAACCACGCTGCGGAGGACACCGCGGTCTTTTCTACTCCAGAAAGTCACATGGTGCATGGCCAGGTTTACAGCAACATACATTATATTGACACTCTAAACTGCTGCCATTGTTGGGAGGGGGATCCACCGATTGAAAGCTACGGGTTCCTGAACCGCGGTGAGACATCAATCTCTGACAGCGTGGAACCAGACAGCAGCAGTCCGCTACCTTTTAAGGGTGCGAGGCGTTTCGATTGATTACTGCTGAAATTGTTTCACCTCACAGGCAAAGCGGAGGGCTGGCGCACATCTCAAATGGAAGAGGAGGGAGAGAGGGTGAGGCACGGAGGGAAGGGAGAGCTTGTTTTTTGTCCCTATCCCTAGTCCCCCCCCCCCCAGCTCCTTTATATTAACTCAATGTCAAATAACACCCAACCTAGCCCCCCCGCCCCCCGCCCCACCAGCTTCAGACTCCCAAAGGGAACCTGACACACAGAAGCGCTGACTGCCACGTTTCCGTTTTTAACCTTCAGAGGTTAAATTGGCGGAACATCATCAGCATGCGGGGCCTTGGTCGGCCACAGCAGCGCAGGCGGTCACCGCTTTCCGCTGGACCACGTTCACGGCAGTGGGATGTCGAGCCCTCTGGAATCCAACGGTTCCAGCTTCTGTCCACGCGCCCTCCAGTTTCCACTGCATGTCGCTCGTAAAGATAACGCTGACGCTTAGCCTCAAGCTAGGATTCGAACTCCCTGGACTGTTTATTTCACCTGAGCACGAAGAATGAACTTACTCTGTTTACGGTTTATTCTGATTTTGTTTTGATCGAAACATAAAAACACATAACTCTGTTGCTCTTTCTGATTGATTTGCTGGAGAAGCACTAGATTCTGCTTATCAGAATTATTAAGTAGAATCACCAGAAATTCCCAACAGATGATCACAACAGACGTTGGGACTATGGGGATGGTCCACATGGCCACATGACGTTCATTCCATTTACTAACGAGACTTACTTCATGGTGCTACTCTCAAACACACAATAACACGTGAAAACGCATTGCTCAAAGTCACATAAAAGGAGACATTATGATCATTTATCCAGGGGAGTACAGTGAACCCAACTCCATGAATGTGTGCAGGTAACTTCAGAGCTGGAAATGGAAATGTAGCTTTAAACAAATGCAAGTCATGGGACTAATTATAATTTGTAAATCTCCCAGGATTCCCTCCTCATGTTTGTTATTCACGTCACCAAGGCCATTTTTATATCATGTATAAGACCTTCAAAAACAACTGTAGTAGGCATTTTGTCAGGGAAAACTGAGCAGGTAATCTCATGACCATATATAAAATGAAGGTGTTTCAGCATAACAGTGTTCTTAAACAGTGTTCAGCTCTTCTGGTCACATTAATATGCACTACTACTGATTAACTTGAAAACACAACCTTTAAAATGTATAACATCGATACTCAAACAATTACGCACGATCCTCTGCATTCCAGCTCTATAACGTATAATGTTGTTATTGTGGGTTTTTGTTTTATTTGACAGTGTTTAATGTGTCATGTCAATAAAGCCTGATAGTAAAATGCTTTTAAGGGTGTATCATATAATTCAATAACTTCAAGTCCTGTGAGTGAAATAACACAAAATGTTTAAGGGGAAAGGGCTGGTAGTTACCGTATTAAATAGATGTGTTTACTGGTTCTTTAGTGAAGACGATACCTTTCCTGAGTTCACTACACCCTAACTTCCAGGATGTGCCCTCCAGGTAACAGGCTCGAATATAAATAACATGTAAAGAATTGAGTTTTGGGAGGCACTTATTTAGAAGCCAGATTTGTCTTTTAATTGTTAAAAAAACCTAAATATGTATTTTATAGGTGGATTATACTGACACAGACTAGCAAAATCAGTTAATTGGTTTTATGGGCCGTTGCCAAATGTTTTCCAAATGCCGAAATGCTAACTTCCACTTTAGGGAAACACATTTAATTGTGTCAAGCTTGAAAGGTTAGTGTTCCGTAGTCGTTACGTTTGTATTGTGGAATGTTTAGCAAGACGTGAGCACTGAAATTAACACCCTTGTGCTGTTGCTTTGCAAACAATAAACAGGGCTTATCAAGGCAGTGTTTGCTGTTAAGTCATTCATTGTCGAGGCAAAACAAATGTGGAGAACATTTATTTATTGGAAAGATTTCTAACAGTATGCTTGCCATTGGCCTAAACAGTCATTTAATTTAATGTCTTACTTTCAAGTAAGAGAAATGATTGTCAGCCATCTGGCCTGTCTAGTCTATTTCTGGCCAAACCACAGCATCAAATGGAAGCGACGTTTACAATTACCAGCTACCACTTCCAAAAAATGCCCGGTATCCAAATTCTTTTTAAAAAGACCGAGACATATCAAGCATTTCCGCATAGCCCTCCTGAAGAGAACTTCAGGAGGATCTAGAACCACTATACTTGTTCTCGGTTACTCTGCAATTTTGACGATATGATAACATGGATGGACGGATGGTTGATAACTCATTGGAGTATGGGAGCACCAAACTGATCTACGCTGACCAGGCACTTCGCTGAATCTGAATGGGACGACAAGGCACGTATCTACCCCTGCCTCTGCAGAATCTGCCTGTGCAACATAGTGGGTAATGGTAGGCCTTTACCATTCCATAAATATTTATGTTAACCGCCTGACTAAACACCAAGACTTAAATGCATTAGCAAGGTTTTTTTTTTGTCTCTTCTTGTAATTCTTGCATTTTTAATCAGGAGCAATCTTATGAAAAAGCTAAACCACAATTTCTACTTACCCAGCACTGAGCTGCTGGAAGTTGCTTAGTAACTGAGACGTAGCTTCTCTAGTCATTTTCAAAAAAAGAACTGTAAAGGTTCTCTGTAACTCTCTTTGGCTTAAAATAAATGAAGAACATATCTAGCAAATTTGCATTGCAATAACCACACCCAATGTTTCTGAAATCAAATGAAACACATGCTTACAATTGAATTTATATGCAGGTGTGCGCTCGTCCAGTTCAACGGCTATTCGGGCATTGAATTGCACTGATGATTTTCCTAGTACACATGATTAGGATTATTTACACCTACAGCCAGAGTGGACAGCCGGTGCCAAATAATTACTCACATTGAAATGTTTAATGGTATTATCAATACAGCTGTTACAAGCCATGAAGACCGACATCAATCGGCAGAAAAGTGGACTGAGAACGTAATGGAGATGGTGGAATTTTGCATACGACTGGCTGTGAAACATATTTTACTCAACCAGAACCAAAATCAAAGGCTCATTAGGGCAGAATTACAAAGGAAATTAGGGAAGACTGGATGATTGCTGGCCCGGGCAAATTCCTAATTGTGACACATTTTTAAAGATAAAGTTTGTAAATCATGCAGTGAGTAATAAAAGCATTAAATTCCCCACAGTAAAATCATTCTTAAAAAAACAAACAAACCAGCAAACAAAACCACTTTAGATGTTACATAACATGAAAGGGAGACCTGAGGACTGTGGGCACCCTATCAGAAGTGAAACATGAGGCTGATATGTTTGGTTGATATGGCAACCTAAAAGTGATCTCACATTGTGTGTTGTTGAAGGCAAACTGCTACTTTATCACTGTGTCTAAGCACACTAATCAGGAAACGTAAAATCACTTCAAACATCATGGTCACCACAGCAGGAGAGAAGAATTTGCTTTGAGTCTAAGATCCAGTGATAAGATATTTTAGCCTTAGTGCTGCTCTCGTGATGACCCCATGTCCATAGTGAGTGTCAAGTCCATGTTTAAATGGGTAAAATTGTCCCCCAGGGAAGTTGTTAAAATCAGAGTATCAGCATAAGTAAATAAATAATCATGTAAAATAATGATGATTCCCTTGTGATCACGCTAAAGAGCGGTACCGTGCCAACAACCTCAGCGCTGGCAAACCCCACGTCAGCAACCGTTATACCTAATTTAACCAGGGAGCACCACCCAACGTTCCTTCTGCACGCGTTTGCCGCTATACTTAATGATTGAATAGCCTGCACACCAGAAATGTTAGGAGTAGTACTTGCTGGCCTTTAACCGGTATGCGACAGTCGCTGGCATGGATGCATCAACATATTTTTATTAATAATTTGCTTTGATTGATCTGTCCAATAATGTGTGGTCAATAAATTCTGTTCATTATTTCTGGTTAAATTAATATAATACTCTTTAGCAACTTGAAAACCTGGTATAAAAATGTATAATATTGATACTGAAACAATAATAGATGATACTGGGCATTTCAGTACTACAAAGTATCATATTGTCATTCTGGGTTTGGTTTTTGTCCTGCCCTCTGGTTCATTTGGATATCACAAATGACACAAAATGCTATTTTTGCTCATATTAAGGTGTCTATATGTACAAACAGTGTGTGTGTGTGTGAGAGAGAGAGATAGAGAGTATCTGTGTTTGTGTGTATGTGTTTGCTCTTCTTGCATGCATGATACAAATAAGTTGTGAGGGGCAAATCTTATCAATCCCCTGGAATCACAGGATAGATACATTTTCATCCCTACCTCATATCACTACAAGGTTTAAAACAATTCTGAATAGTCTAACCCAGGGCAACAGTGGGATTAAACAACCATTATTTTCTGATATGTGAGAATACTGATGGGATCAGATAACAGAAGAAAGGGACCTAGGATTGAGTTTGCACTGCACATTGAAATGGCCATATTAGTTACTTAGAAAACATAAACTGTAATGAGTATACAATTTTTGAAATGACCAATTTTTTTCCTGGCCTAACAGTTAATGGAAAATTGTTAAGTGTTTCTGCTGTCGACTAAATGTGTTCACTTCAGTCAGTGCCCAATGCACATTTGCTTGAAAATGTGCTTGTCTATTGAACTACAATTTAAAGTTGAATTCAAAGTACATGAGGGCTCCATCCAAACATATTAAGTTAGAACACATTTTGCCATGCCCCTTGGCCTGACTATGTTATCGCATATGTTTTCTATGATTTTCCCAGCCTTATGATCTCCTCTGACCTTTGATTCCCATTTGGTGCAGCTTATTTAGAGCTGTTTGTCCCATTAATAAAGTTGCTTCTTTTGGGAGTCACTGGCAGAGAATGAAGCACAGACTGATAACAATCATTTGGACCTTTTCTTCAACCTTTTTCCGCCTTATCCAATTAGGGAGCGCTTGCAGCTGGATGAAATGTCAATAAGCTTTTAGCAAAGTGACTAGGTGAGACACACACACACACACACACACACACACACATATGCGACATCTTGCGTTCACACACACACACACACAAACACACATACAAACACATGTACAACGTCTTGCGTGCACGCCCACACACACACACACACAACGTCTTGCGTGCACAAACACACACACAAACACACACACAACGTCTTGCATGCACACACACACACATACGTCTTGCGTGCACAAACACAAAAACACATATACAACGTCTTGCGTGCACACACACAAACACACACACACACATACACACACACAACATCTTGCGTGCACACACACACACCTCCAAAGAATGCTCACTGACAGCCCTGTACTGTGTTGACAACCAGCCACATGATGCTTATTTGCATGTCCTCGGTAAACAGTCAGGTGTCACTCTGGGGTGCTAACCTAGTAAAAGAAAACCATCAAGGTGCGAGGAAGAAAGCGAGTCGCAGTACCACTGCAAACCGCTGTCAGTCAAAGACACTTTCAATGACGTAGTCGTGCTAATCCCCTCATAGCCAAACCCTATGCTAATTAGCTGTACAGGCCATGTTCGGAACCTCGCCAAAATGCCAATGTGGAGAGCAAGAAACAGAGCAGTTTTAAAATGAAAATGCATTTTCCAGGGACATTTCCGTCCTCTCCAAAATCTTCCTTCTTCCCCCCTCTGTATAGTTGGATGGATGAGTCTGGAAAGTGGCTGTGTTGGGGACGGATTAGGCGCAGGGGTGGTCCTAAAACAGGTATCACTTCTGCCCAGGCCTCCAAACGCTGCGGAGGAACTTAAAACCCCTCAGCGGCTCTTAGTTTACCCTGTCAGCTGCAGGCTTCCGGAGGATGTGCACTCAGATGGTTCCGACAGGAGCAATTTCCCTTGTTATACTAGGGGCACTCTGCTGCGGTAATTGGAGCTCTATTTTGGAGCTAGAATCGCAGGAGCGCGCCGGTAGAATAAAATGAAATGAAGTAATGAAAGGCTAATGCAGAAAGCAATATTGGCTCCGTTCTGCTCCAGAACTTTACTGTGCTGCATTTAGGTAGAGGGAGTTGCGTTTTAGAGAAAAAATGCAACAAATATACCCACTCACACACACACGCGCACACAAACACACACGCAAACACACACACACACACACGCACACACACACACACACACACACACACATTCACACACACACACACACACACACACACACACACACACACACACACGCATACAAACACCATCACCTTCCCATTACTGACGGAGAATTGAAAGCTGTACCTTCACACAATCTAAAACTGCTCAGAGGAATATACAGGTTTTGTTTAGGGACATAATATGCCATAAGATTGGAAGGGAAGATGTTAATGGGCGAATGGGCTTCTTTACTGGGACGATTACCGGAAACATTTTAATTTATTCAATCAACTACTTACAAGGCAGTGCGAGTTAACAGCAATTGGTAGGTACCAATGAATATGTCTCTGCCATGTTCAATTTTAGTCGTTTATTTGTGAATAAAGTACTGGATACTGAAAGAATGAAAGGTGAGCAGGAAATATTTCAATAAATGTAATTATTTTAATTACACAATAAAACAAAACAAAAAAACTTAAATGACAGGAGAGAAATTTGTAGTGCAATAAGGCTCTCGATTTAACTGAAACAACTCCACAGTGATGTTACCCATAAATCAAACCATATAAAGGCATTAAAGTATTTTATGTAATATATTGTATATGAAACTATATATGAAACTAAACATATGATATTTAAATGTCACACTATTACATTCGAATATATCATATTTAAAACCGTCTAATAGTGACAAGAGGGTGGAGAGAAAATGATCTGTCGGTTTTAGCACCAGAGTCTGAACCTAACATTTTCTTAAGTAAGGTTGTGGGTAATGAAATTCCACCTTAAACATGGGTGCTTGCTTTTCAAATATTTATTACCTGTGCATAATAACATTTTTGTCAGGTTTCATGATGAAAATATATCCATACTCATCAACAGAAGAATTTTTTTGTCGTATGAGCAGATTATTCAGGGGTATTTTGCCCTGACCTGTTTAGTTTTAGGGCAGCCAAGTCTACAACTTGTGTATGGGTGTGTTATTCGTATTTTCAAAGGTTAATTGGTATAGTAGCCTGAAAAATAAATACATATTTTTTCCCCCCCTTTTCCTTTTGACTCATATCACAACTTGCATTTCATACTTGAACCCACACACATTACTCAGAGGGGAGGAAATTAGGGTAACAGTTCCTGAGAACTTGGGTTGACCCCAGGATATCTTTCATCTGGCTATCTCATTACCAGAAGACCAAAAGTCATTCCAAGCCAGGAAAATGCCTCAGTCAATCAACCTACTTTATTTCTGGCCTTTATAGAGGGGGTGGGGGGTATGTTGAGGGGGCTACAGTAAAGGCCTGGTGCACCTGAGAAAGCCTACTCTTCTCAGTCTGGCTACACTACAAAGCCTAACGACGGGGTCTCAACAATCTCATCAGGGAAGCGTGAGGTGAAAGTTTGGGCCGGGCATGGGCTTATCTCAGCAGAACAGTCAAAGTAAGAGGCTTCTCATTGGTCCGGCCGAGGTTTCTGCTGTCAGGAGGTTTAATTGTGGTCCTCAAAAGGAAATAAAATAATAATCGCATGCCAACTCATGGGACCCACTAGCACGCACAGCAAGCGCAAGGCTAGTCCCATGACTCTCATTCCAGAGCACGCTTCTTCCACTGTCCAGGGTTTTTGCTCTCTCTTACCCACCTCAACGCTGCCTCAGTGCATCGGAGCTAGGAGGACAGCAGAAGCCTCCACTGTGGAGTGTCAATCTTTAGCTAAAGAACAACGTCGATCTGAAAACGTAGATGAAACTAAAGTAGATAATTTTCATTAAAGAGATTCAACGTTCTTGTCTGAACCACACACGAATGGAAGCGCGTGTTCTCAAATGTTTTAGAGCCATGTAAGGAAATTAGACTATGCTGGTTTCTATTGTTATTCAGTGAAAATGTATTGCAATTAGGTTCAGCCATTTCTATAGTGTGAGGAGTTGAAAAGGCAAAGGAGATTTAAACTATGATACTGGGGAAGTGGAAGAGCCTCAGGTATATTCAGAGAAATAGCTCAATAGCCGGCTGCAGATTTACACTTGGCCAAAGACATCACGCTATGGCAGCTCTGCAAGGCTGTTTGATTTCTTACCTATCCCACTAAACCTGCAGCAAAGGTGGCCTTGTAGCCTGCCATACTTTTCACTTCACCCAGCCCATGTGTGCTGACGCTGTCGTTTTGAAGCAGGCGGAGACGGTCGGAGAGGCAAAGCAGAGGTACCAGCAGGAGAGAGCCACTTGACAGCCAAGGCAGGAGAAGCCAGGAATACACATGAGAACGGGACAGGGACTCCAACACCCCCCTCAATCCACTCAACTTAGGTTCCCCGGACCGAGGGAAAGACTGATGGTCCACAAAAACTAGTCTTCACAAAAGCTCAGCGGCGGTCTCGTTCATTTAACCACGGCTGTGTAGCAGGGCCAGAGGTGCTTTTGTACATATAGAACATGCATTAAGAGATTTCAAAGGTTACACACGGATGTGTATCATTGTGACATTCACTTGATTTGGCGTAGTTAGCGGAATTAACTTACCATGAGCTTTACGACGTAAGGGTGAACTTTATGATGCAAGTCGTTCATTTTCAAACATACATAATTCTGCCCGTTAAAAGCACAGTATAATCACAGTTACTATATGCATAAAAGCATCGACACATTTAGGACAAATAGAATAAGCATGTAAATGCAATACAAGAGTACCGAGTAAAGACACATGAAGCAATAATTGTCTATTTTACAGGCCCATAACACCCTAATTGAAGAATCATGTACCAATAACAAGAGAAGGAAAAGAGCTGTGACTGTGCTTTTTTATCGCTCTCGCTAAATGTGTGACAATTCAATCACGCCATTCAGAAGAGAGGCACTCCACATAGATTTTCGTTTTACGACCAGTGACAGATGAAACTCGCACAAAGATTTCGAGGGGCTTTCAGCCGCAAAAAAGGGACACGCACAAAGGCTTTAACGCCACGGCGTCCGAGACGAGCGCGCCGCAGCTGGCAGGCAGGGAGCGGGTGGAAGCTAATGGCGCCTTGATGGAGTGAAGAGTGATTTCTGCTCTTGCGATGGGGTTGATGTCAGCGAGCGCGGCGGCTCTGTCCCTTCCGGAGTTCCAGGGAGAGCGGAGGTGTCGTGTCATTGCAGGCAACACAGGGGGCAGCAGCTGCATTCAGGTGAAGCGTGAGCGGCGCACTGCGACTTTATACAGTTTTCCACAAAGCAAAGGGACGGTGAGCAGTCCGCAGGCCAAGCACAGGGGAGAGCTGACAGCTGGCGATGTGCCAGGAAGAGATTCTTAAGGGTGATGTCATGATTTAGAATAGACCTGTGTTAAAAATGCTCAGTGGAACTTCAGTTTTGCTTCTAGAGTGCGGATATTCAAGTGGACATTCCCATTGGTGGCTTCCGTGCCGGATAACACAATTATACAAAGTTATGTGTGATGATTATAAATCATAAATGCTAGAATTATAAATGACAGAATTCAAGTTCTGTAAAGAGGGCTTTTTTTAAAAAGAGAGCAAAAAAAAAAGAGTTATAATCTGCTTTTGAGTGGTTTGAAGGTTAATAATGGCACCTCTAAACAAGTCTAAATGTGTTTATCATTGCTAAAAGAATCAATTACATCATCAACATTTACACACAGTATGGTGCTCAAACTGCATGGATTGCAGGATATTTAACACTAAGGTTGATCTAGTGGTTGGCTGGCTAGCAGCAATAAGTTATATGTTGGTACAGACCTGATGAGGTCTTGTACTGCATATTTCAGAATTTCTCTTAGTGTGCACTGCAGTGAGCAGAATGAAATCCAATGGGATATCACTCTCTGGGTGTTTACAGCTAAATCTTGCCTTAGCTAATCAACCCACCAGCGCTCTTGCAAAACGGACAGAAGCGTTGTGTCATATTTCGAATTAGCCACTTACCCTCACAGAGCCCCTCTACATCATTATAATAAACTTTTACGTAACTCCGGTCCCTGATTACATGGCAGTTTAATTATTACACACTGGATTAATTAATTATTAATTTGCTTTAATACAATGAACTAATTAAACCATCCCATGAACTCATTAAACCACCCCCCCAACACACACACACACGCACACACACACAATAAATAGCTTTCCATCCAAACTATTTGTTTAATTAACTAATTAGGTTGTTTAAAATGTTTACAAAGCTAATTGCAAACATATAGTTTGCAGAGATTAAAATACATGTCAGACAGTGAAATCTCACCATATCAAAAAACAGCACTCATAAAACCCAGGCAGTCTATCATTGCCCTCCATCATGGCAACGACCTCAGAGGTCAGTGTAGGGAAAACATGACATTTAAATCAGGTTTATACTCTGACAGATCAGAGCTAATCAGAAGTAATATTCGTTAACCCCACAGGTTTTTTTTTTTTAAAGGACCACTAAAGGTCAGGTGTCTGCAAAAGAATGTTTTAAAATGGGCAGTTAATAGTCTGCCACATAATTAAAATGATGTGCAACAGAGGACGCATAAAGCAAATAACAAACTCAAAGATCTCACCAAACAGAAAAGAAGCACTGGATCATGTTCACGGTCCTTCGTAATCTACATACAATTATTATTATCTTTTATTTGATTTTCTTTATTTGATGGAATTATTCAATAAATGACCATTGCAGTAATAGTTATTGTGGGGGACTTTTTTAAAAGTGAACAATGCATCGAGCGTTTTAAAATATCTCTGTTGATGTTTTGTTCTTAATAACGGTATTGGGAGATTTTGATGTCTGTCTTTTTTTCGGTTTTCCAGTGAGGACTTCCGAGCTGCTAAGTGTACTGCAAAACATATAAGTAAGGGGGATTATCGGGGCATTTATACTATATTTCTGGGAGAAAGGCTTTCCAACTACAGGCTCCTGCACGCAGTCAATTCAACAAAAGCCTTCAAACGGACATATCCAAGCTTCCTGCGCTCTTTAAAAAACGTAATAATGAATAAATAAATAGTAATTGTGCTGTAAGCATTTCTGTGCTCAGACAAAAACATCCCCTCCCGTGCGAGATGATTGATTTCATTCTGAAATTCACGAAAAACTCACAAAACTACCAACTGGGTCCAATTCTGTATGTATGCGAAGCAAACAGTAAACAAGAACATGACGGCTGAGCCGGGTCCGCTAAGGACCTGGGACAGCCTGAGGGCGATGGTAGCGGGATGCTGACACAGGGGATGAGGTGTGGAGAGCAGCAGTGCCCGCTTACAGGTGCAGGTCGTGTTAAACCGAGGGAGGAACGTGAGACCCCTCCGGCCTTCTCCAAGCAGCGGCACCTCCTCACCGCCGGTGCCACCTCCTCGCCGCCAGCGCCACCTTTGCTTTGCCATTTCGCCCGCTGCCAATGTTTTCCTCTCGCTCAGGCAGCTTGTTGCTTCACGTCCCCGTTTCCCCTCAGGGAGGCCAAGTCAACAGCCAGGCCAGTGCTGGAAAGAAGGAAGGAGAACCACAGTAAAACAAGTACACTCTTGAAAACAGCTGCGGGACAAATCGCAATGCACCCAAGTTTGGGCTTTCAAACATTTTATTTCATTTATAGTTTGATCTAATATGATACGCACCGCGTCCGAATCAGTGTGTCGTCTAAACAAGTCCCGCACTGAAAGGATTTCCTGTGTAAGGCCACCTGAGTAAATATTTATTCTCTCTCCTTGACGGGAACGAACTCCAACATGTTTTGTCTTAACTAAATCTTCTACGCGCATCATCATTCCCCATCCTAAAAAGCTGATATGCAAGGATCAAGGCGGATGACGCAATTTTCTGGTATAAAGTAGGAGCATTAAACTAATTTTGACAATCAAAGTAACATGCTACTAGTATGACACTTTTACGACGGGACAAATTATTGTCTTCAACATGTTTACACACTACTATTACTACCCGCTAGACTGAGATTAATAAAGAATGTGAATTTTATAGGTCTCACCTCAAGCACTTCGCATGCTTTTATCTTACAAAGATAATGGCGAAAGCTGTACAGACAGGAGTTTCATCGTTACATGTTTCGCCGAACAGACGTCAAACATCTATTTGGGAAAATATCACGTGGGTGAATTCCGGAAACGTTGGCGTCTCTGTCACAAAATGTGACTCCTGACTTTCGAAGCCGTGATGAACTGCGAATGGGTCTTGTGGTATTTTCATTTTCAGAATAATTTCTTAGCAACAAGAGAAACGGATGCAGCGCCAAAGCCCCCCCCCAAATCTGCCCTCCATCAACCTGTTTCACTGTTATCCAACAGCTTCAGTTTTACTTTGTCACTGACGTGGGCGAGTGATACATTTTCGAATGACAAAAAAGGAATGCTTTTTAATACAATATTAGCGTATAAAATGCAGAGCACCAGCCGTTTAATTCAGATTGGCAAGGAGCCAGAAAGCACGAACGCTGAGCAACTCATATTCCACTGTGCAAATTAATACGTCACTAATTTACTCCACTGGTTAATTAAATTGTCCACCAATTAGTCAAGGGAGTATACTGCTAAAAAAGGGGTAGCCTAGAAAACGGCTGGGGACACTTCAGATCACATGAGATTATTATTAGCCTCCACGCACACATATAGCTCTCATTTTTTTCATTATTTAAAAACGTAAAAACAAATACATTTTCTTTCCAGTTTTGGTTACATACTGTTTAACGCCATGGATTACAGCAGACCATGCACGATACTTACCTTTTAGTTCTTAAAATGTTAAAATCTTAACTTTTTTGGCATTAGGATATTTACGAGTTTACAAAAAGAACAATTATTTAGTATGCTCCATCAATTGGTGTGATTCTGATGGGAGATAGGCAATATGCATTTTCTTCCCAGTGTATGCCAAAAGTTCAGTTTTTTACCCTAGATTTAGAAAGATTTAAAAAATGTACAGATTTCCTCAATGTTTCATTTGAAGTTTTACGTTTTCAGGATACAAAAATGGAATCTAAAGATATGTACAAATTTATTTGTGAGAGGTAGCATCCTGCTGTAAAGAAATTGGAAGGAACAATAATTTAATAGACCCCCTTTTTCTGGGGGGGACTGCAGATGTGCTACACAGCACATGCTACAGTAACCACAACCTGTCTTCCTGTCTTCTCCCCATATTTGAACTTGTTTTCAGGAGGTCAAACCCATAGTGCGATGAATGAACCCCTGGCACGTGTCCTTCCCATTCTGTTCGGGCATCATCATTTATGATGACTAGCAGAAGAATATTGTTAATTCAACTGAACTGTCTCCAAAGAATGCTCATCGGCTATCAACACAGTTCTAATGAATAGTTAAATGAAACCAAATTGTGAAAGTGCCTCGTAGGTATGAAGCGTGTCAGAGACTTCATGCTACTCCTGGACTGGTGTGTTACATTTCTCCAGTGGATTTAGTCCTACCGAGCATCAGTTTGCCAAAGCAATCAGTTTAAATTTGAGTTGTATAAAAGGAAATTATTCTAATGTGTATTAGAAGTACTTTATTGCAACAGCTGGGACCTGCTATGGGTCCTTTTAATTTCTCTTGCACTAATTAGAACTGTGTGACTAAAGAGCCTGGGATCCATACTAGCGGTAAATTAAAAAGGTTAAATGATTGTTCAGGGTATAGTAATACGTTCTCCTAAATATCTCACTGTCACTTTCCTTGTTTTGCCACAGAACAGATTTAGCCTTCCTGCTAAAGACAGGCAAGCTTTCATTGTAGGTTTCAGTATTTCCTTGTCTAATTGTTAACACTTTGAAGTTCTATTTGGGAAATGGAAGGATTACTGGGAAACTCTCCGCTTTCCCTTTAGCCTTTGTGTGGACCCAACCTCTGCATATCTTGCAGAGTGTCCTTGACACATAGAAAAACTTGGGTAAGGTTTGGAGCAGCAAATGGGCAGGCATCAAACATTAGTGCGGCACAGTGCATGCAACACACACACATAAATTACGAGTTGTTCCCCTTTTGCCCTCAGAACCGCGTGAATTTGTCAGGGTATAAACTCAACGAGGTGTCGAAAGCACGCCACAGAAATTCTGAGCTCTGGTCAACTCCATTGCTTCTATATACGCCAAATAGCTTGTTCCATCTCATCCCACAGATCTGGAAGGCCAATGTAGTGGGCTGAATTTGTGATCCCCAAACCATTTCTGGACAATTCTAAACCTGTGGCAAGGAGCATTTTCTGGCTAAAAGAACCCATTTGCGGACAGATACACTTCTGTCCTGAAGGGATAGACCATTGTCATGAAGGGATGTACCACTGTCATGAAGGGATACATCTGGTCTGCAACCATGTTCAGATGTCCTGTGGGATTCAAACGCTCCTCCAGTCATGACAATGGACCCAAAAAAACACACCATCACGCCGTATGAAACAACACCAGGATTCATAAGACCAGGCAACATTTTTTCCCCCTCCTCCAGTGTCCTGGTTCCATAGTGCACTGAAAGCAGGGTTTCCCTTTTCTTCACATGATTCGTTGGCTGCCAACACCACCTGGCACAAGTAGCGCGTTCCGATATTCCTCTTTCAGCACCACAGTTGAACTTCACTGTCATTTGGTGGACAGTGGCCCATCATTCACCCTGCACAAGACGCGGCATCCTCCGTCAGCCTCTGACGTCAACAAATTGTTTTTTGACCAAAGGACTGCCATTGGCTGGCTTTCTATTTCATGGTATGGTGACAACCTCCTGGGCGTGTCGTTACTCACAGGATTGTCAAAATCATCAAGACGAGACGGTAGGTTTAAAGTAAATGCAGTTATTTAAATTGCAGGAAAAAAAGGTACCAAAGGAGAGATAGCTAAGTTGCAAAACAGTACAAAAAAGTTGAGATTCAAAAGTGTGTTCTCATACAGAACACGTCTAGAAACAAATCAGGTTTTTTTTACAAAAAAAGGGTCAAAAAGTAAAAAAATCAATTAAAACAACAATTACAGTCCTCTAGTTTGCTCCAAACACGCTCCAAACACGCTCCAAACACGCTCCAAACATGCTCCAAACACGCTCCAAACACGCTCCAAACACGCTCCAAACACGCTCCAAACACGCTCCATGCTTTCCCGGGCCCTGACTGAATAAACCAGAAGCCTTTTACATGGTCCATTTATAAACCATTGCCTCCAGCTGTAACAATTTCAAGGCTGAGGACAGTTGGCAATCAGAAGGAGGCTTGAGATGTAAGGCTGGCCAGTCTTAAAGGGGCGGGACACAGACTGTTGTACCAAAGTACCTAATATTACGGCCACGTGATCTAATTGTTGATGCAATAAACATTTTACCCAGGGTAAGATTTTTTTTTTTTAAATCAATGAAACAATGAAACAATGAAAAAAAAAGAAGATTTATCATCCAAATTTTTGTCAGTGTAGCAAATGTAGCCAGTGAAGTGAGAAGTCTTTCACAGAACAGAAAAGGCGGTAAGGTACACTTGTTGCAGAGTATAGAAGCCTTTCACAGAACAGAAAAGGCGGTTAGGTACACTTGTTGCAGAGTATAGAAGCCTTTCACAGAACAGAAAAGGCGGTAAGGTACACTTGTTGCAGAGTATAGAAGCCTTTCACAGAACAGAAAAGGCGGTTAGGTACACTTGTTGCAGAGCATAGAAGTATTTCACGGAACAGAAAAGGCGGTTAGGTGCACTTGTTGCAGAGCATAGAAGTATTTCACGGAACAGAAAAGGCGGTTAGGTGCACTTGTTGCAGAGCATAGAAGTATTTCACAGAACAGAAAAGTCGGTAAGGTACACTTGTTGCAGAGTATAGAAGCCTTTCACAGAACAGAAAAGGCGGTTAGGTACACTTGTTGCAGAGCATAGAAGTATTTCACGGAACAGAAAAGGCGGTAAGGTACACTTGTTGCAGAGCATCGAAGTAGTTAACAGAACAGAAAAGGCGGTTAGGTGCACTTGTTGCAGAGCATCGAAGATCATGGCCCTGAAAAGAAGCTCAGCTTTTACAGAAATCATTTTACAGAAATCCAGCCCTGTGGAGTCTCTCATGGTGTATCACCTCTCAATGATCACCGTTAATCATGTTTATGTCCACGTTGCCCATTTAACATTTTTTAAATGTACCTTTTTAATTTAATTGATGTTTTTCTATCTAAATGTATTATTTTTCTATGTACTTAAGAGTGCCCTTACATGTTATTTATGTGCTTAGTGGACACGATTGTCTAACGTGAAAAAGGGTACACTTCTCAAGAGTACCTGACATAGAACTGAAACAGGAGTGCCTCACCTGGGATGTTAACCTGCATGTTCGTGTTGGCAAATCCAATACCTCACTCTGCAGTGCTTCTCCAATGTGTATTTTAGCGAGTGGAGTTTGAAGAGAGGCTTTCACCTGCTATTGTGAAACTCAAACTCCAATCCCCTCCATTAAAGGCATTGACATTACCGACATAGCTTAAGAGTCCAGGTCCATTAGCAAGATGGGCATGTGCCACCCGTGTCCTAGGTGTGCTCATTACAAGCAGGCCCGCTTGCTCGCTCGCTCGCTCGCTCACTCACTCACTCACTCACTCACTCACTCACTCACTCACTCACTCACTCACTCACTCACTATCTTTGAATCAGTCTACAATGTCAACATGTTATGACACAGCATGTTACCAGCTGTTATCTTTCTATTTAAAGACTTAATCGACTGCAATTAATTGCAATTAATTTCCCACCAGTCGTGCAATTAAAAGTCTTTCAACTGATTGATGGCCTAAAAAAACGTAGTGAGGATCATTGGTTGCAAGCCAGAGCAGAACATAGTCTGCTAAACAAAAATGGATAGTAATTAGTATCCACCCCACATACAGTCAGTATTGCATAAACAGAATACAGTACTATCATTTGCAATAACACATGTTGGTGAACAGTCTCCGCCCCCTGCCTGGACATTAGGTGGCAGTATAGCAGGCTTATGAAGAAGCTTTTCTTTCATGGCTTAACCAGACCTTGCAATTGTAGTGACAATTTAAAAGGCTTATGTAATTAGAAGGGCCCCACTTTTCCAATGAAGTAGATTCCACAATCCTTGGAAACTTTTATTTAATTCCTATATTTTATATAATTTTTTATTTAATATTTTTCAGGTAAAACAGAAACAGAAAAAAAAGTTTTTTTTTATTTCAAGATTCACTCATTTTGTTTTCCTTGTTCAGAACATGTTCAGAAGAGCAAGTACATAAATTCTCAGTGTCAAAGGAACCTCTGTACAAGGCATTAAATTAGCAGGCCCTTATTCAGAGCGAATTATATGCTAAAGACTTTGCCCATTTGTCCAGCTGACTGCTTATAAAAACAAGCCCGATTGAATTCTTTGTTTGAGGGTACAAAGGCAGCCTTTCCCGCCAGGAGGTCTAGGAGTTTATGTATTGTTTTGACCACATGGTTTCGCCTTCTCTCCATGTCACCAGATGCCTTCAAGACAACTCCAGAGCACAGCCTGAAAATCAATTGAACATACTTTAATAAAAAAACAGATGTTCTGACAAATAACAGAACAGAAAACCACTGGCAATGCATACAGGAGAAATTTTTTTATATTATTCTGTGAAAGCCAAACAAACAATTTGTAGTTTGCACGATCATGCACAAAAAAATAAAGCTGACAGCTATATTAGTTTTGGAGGTTCAATGGTTGTCTTCCAAGGTGGACCAAGGGGTCCTCCCACCTTACACTTTCTAATGTTTCAGCGTGGTCTTCTGGTCAACAACACAGCAACTGTCGTCAAGGCTGCAGATGCACTTGCTGTTGAGACAGCAGCACCTCAGACGGCCAAGAGAGTGAGATGAATAGGGTAAAAGAGAGAGGGAGAGAGAGGGAGAGAGAGAGAGAGAGGGTAGGGAGACCTGGACTGCAGAGAAGGGCATGGAGTTGGGCTTAATATCTTATTTTAGAGTCTCCTAAATCGTCTCTGTAAAAATAATCACCACGCCTAAATGATGTCTGATGACTTCTTAGACTTTTCTACAGGGTTTCTCCCAGAGGATTCCGATTGTTTTTACATGAAAAAGGCACAGTTCGAATAATGCACCCAGAGCTGAACACTATCATTAAAAGTAACACTGACCAATGCATTAAAAGTAGTCAGGAATGCATTAGGTATAAATGTTGATGAATCTGAGAGCTCCTCCGTCTCACACTCTCCGTCTCACACTCTCCATCTCATACTCTTCGTCTCACACTCTCCGTCTCACCACACTCTCCTTCTCACACTTTTGAATTACAGCGGAGTGGTTTTCCCAAACGGCAGGACACAGCGTGTGAGCAGGGCACCTATTCCACCTCTGACGATAGAACGGATAACGCCAGACAAGCACCCTTCAAAGCGCTACCATTTTCAATGCAAATACAATCAATACGGTATCTGGGAGGAAATCACCCTTGGAAAGTGCAGGGCTGTCCACAGGCTGCAAAGCCGTGAGCCACAGGCCGCAATGCATACTAAATGCAATTCATTACCCCCTTTTCGGCCTGTCAGGCTGGAAACTCACATGGTCGACTAAAATAATTCCCTGTGGACAAAAGGATTAGCAGAAAAATACCGCCTGTAAAATGAAACCGACCAGTAGCCAAATATTTATGTGCCTCTTTCCTACCTTCCATCGTTTGACTTAAGTTAAGTTTGAGCCTGGTAAATACTGCTCATCATTTCAAGAAAATTATTTCAGAAACAGGGTATGGACTTTCAGAATAAAAAGAATGTCACAACTTGTAATCAAAAGGGAAACAATTTAAAGTATTTAAGTCGTGGCCAAAAGACTGTGGGATTGGCAGGCGGGTGGAATATTATGGTTTTTCTTTTACTTTACTTAGTCCTTAAAAGCTGTGTTTTGTGTTTTTGATAATTATAAACTTTTTTTATTCTTTGACTAAAACATGCCATTGGCTGGGCCTTTATTTTCTGTAATGGTTGGGAAATTGCAAAGCATTGATAGTTCCTCGTATATATATATATATATATATATATACACAAACAGGTTTGTTGAAATTTAGCTTCTCAGCTCAATAAGGCTATCTTGCAAATGTACGGCAGTACAATGGGATAAACAAATTACTTTGGTATCCTTGCAAAAAATGGCGGGGGAAGGTTTCTGTTACAGACCATGTCATTGGGCTGGCGTAAGGATTGCATGCACCTCAACATGGCAACACATCACGACAACATGAGCGTACAGTGATTGTGGTTTAACAGGTTAATTAAGGACCCCTTTGGCAGAGATTTTGCTTGCTGAGATTTTTTTAAAAGCACGACAGTTCCATTCAATCCATGCACAATGCAAACATAAAACATAAGCCGCCTCCATGAAATTATTCAAACGACGAAACCTTCCGCTCATCAGTGGATAGTAATCCATCTTTAAACTTCATGCGTTCAACAGCAAAGATAATCCAGTTCTCCATGGCATGCACCCATGCGCCACATGTGTTCTGGATTGGTGTGTTGAGAAAATGTGCGAGGGCGCCTTGATGTGAAATTGTCAAAGGCCCAGACAACAAAGCAAGACGGCTTGTGGTCCTTTATATACCACGTCATTGGCACGGTTGACAGTATCTATGGGAATACACACTTTTGATGTCATTCTGCAGAGGTTTTGCAATGAATAGATGCTGTTCCTCAATATGCCTAAACCAAATTTTATTGATATTCAGTTCCAATCTGTCGTCATTTATATATATATATATATATATATATATATATATATATATATATACACACACACACAGTAATATATAGTTTTCCTGTAGTTTATGTGAAGCAAACTTTGGCTGCGTCAAAATAAAAACTTAGTCAACCAAATGATCGCACTTTATATAACTGTATTTAATAGCTTCTTCTTATGATTAGAAAAATATGATACTTATTAAAAAACATAAATCGCAATTAAGTACAATTTAAGGCAATTAGCAGGTTGTTAAAGTTTTAATTTGGTCCCAGCCTTTGTCACATTGAATATTTTAATTGGTTATATTATTATATTTCATGTTAACGGGTATGCAAACCGAAAAGCTTTATTTTTTAAGAAGCTGGTTGAAAAACACCACATGTCAATGCCCTGCAGGTTTCCTGTTTATAGTTCCTATATTTCCTGTTTGAGAAACTTTGTTTCTTCTGGAAGGCCTTACTGTTTGCAACTCGGAGGAATACGGTTTCTTCAAAGAAGTCCACCACACATTATTTCCTTCAGACTTTGGAGACAGTAAAACGGCAGTTTAAAGCTTGACATTATCTATGTATCCATGAAAACAAAGACGATAAGCCATTGCCATAGCTCAGAGAGAATCTGCTGGCTTCTCCTTGGAGCCTGTGTAAAGATTCCCCCTGATCTTTTCTCTGTCCGGATTTAACTATGCTCCCAGGGTTTATACCCACAACACAACACTTTCTATTGTGGGAAATGGGCCATTTCAAGTCAAGTCCTGTATGTAGGACGCTATTGCACAGTTTTGGATTGCCAGGGTTGCCAACATCCCGTACTAGCTGGAACATCCCATTTTCAAACCCAAATGTTACAATTTGTTTACATGTAAACAAAATATGTCCCATATATAGACAACAGAGTGGTGGGAACCCTAGACATTACCAAAGTGTTTGGCCAGTAAAGCCACTCACATCTGTGTTACAGACGCACAGGTCTGAATATGGCTCATGCAATTTGTCATCCAAGACTGGACTGACTAGGAGCCACACAATTTTCTGACCATGTCTGGGATCTGGCTAGGAGCAGCGTGATTACCTTACCATAACTGGGATCTGGCTAGGAGCAGCATGATTACCTTACCATGTCTGTGATCTGGCTAGGAGCAGCGTGATTACCTTACCATGACTGGGATCTGGCTAGGAGCAGCGTGATTACCTTACCATGTCTGGGATCTGACTAGGAGCAGCGTGATTACCTTACCATGTCTGGGATCTGGCTAGGAGCAGCTTGATTACCTTACCATGTTTGAGATCTGGCTAGGAGCTGCACAATTTGCCAACCATGACTGGAAGCTGGCTTAGGGCAGCACAATTTGGCTGCCGGTCACTGGGGATTTAAGGGAGAGAAACTGAACGGACTCTCTCTGCTGCTCACTAAACAGTGATCCCTACAGTGCTGTGGGTGCCTGTAGGTACATAGTACAGTCGACGAGGTCTGTGCTCCTTCTCCAATTAGACTGCATGCCCATCGGGTGTCAAAGGAAGTGCTTGGAAGGATGGTGGACGAACCAGGGAATCCAGCTAAGGCTTCCTGCTAAGGTTTCCTGGGTGAGGAGTCGAGACAAGATTAGTATAATTGGTGATTTTGAAATTGTGGTAAAAACAAAAAACTATCCAAATCTATAAAAAAGTGGAAGACAGAACACCATGCCCGCTAGGGTAGAAAAGTACCAAATAAGTTTATTTGCACATAGATATAATTATGGTATTTTAATTATTGTAATTAAATATGTAATGTCAGAATAAATGAGGCTTTCAGGCTTTTTCTTGTCCTAAGTTTGCCCCTTTAGGCTGGGATTTAAGTATTATTATCATTACGTGACACTATTTACGCTACATGGCTAAAAGTATGTGGACACCTGCTTGCCGACCATCTCATTCCAAAATCATGGGCATTAATATGCAGTTGGTCCCCCCTTTGCTTCTATAACAGCCTCCACTCTTCTGATAAGGCTCTCAACTCGATGTTGGAACATTGCTGCTGGGAGTTGTTTCCATTCAGCCACAAGAGCTTTAGTGAGGTTGGGCACTGATATCGGGCAATTAGGCCTGACTCGCAGTCGGTGTTCAAATTCATCCCAAGGGTTTTCGATGGAATTGAGGTTAGGGCTCTATGCCGGCCAGACTAGTCAGGTTATTCCATGATGATTTTGACAAACCATTTCTGTATGGACCTCGCTTTGTGCATAGGGGCATTTTCATGCTGAAACAGAAAAGGGCCTACCCCAAGTTGTTGCCACAGTTGGAAGAACTAGAATGTCATCATATGCTTTTGTGATTTCCCTTCACTGGAACTGAAGAGCCTAGCCTGAACCATGAAACACAGCCCCAGGCCATTATTCCTCCTCCACTTTACTTTACAGTTGGCACTATGCATTCGTGCAGGTGGCATTCTTCTGGCATCTGCCAAACCCAGATTTGCCCGTCAGACTGCCAGATGGGAAAGCGTGATTTATCATTCCAGAGAACCGCGACTCCGGAGTCCAGTGGCGTTGAGCGTTGCACCTCTCCACACTGTGCATGGTGATCTCAGGCTTATGTGCAGCCACTCAGCAATGGAAACTCATTTCATGAAATTCTTGTGCTGACGTTGCCCTGAGAGGCAAGTTTGGAACTCAACAGTGAGTGTTGCAGAACAGTTGACTTTTATGTGCTATGTGCTTCAGCACTCACCGGTCCCATTCTATGAGCTTATGTGGCCTACCACTTTATGGCTGAGCTGTTGTTGCTCCTTTACATTTCCACTTCACTAAATAAAGAACTTTCAGGGCAGTCCTAACAGGGCAGAAATTTGATGGAGTGACTTGTTGGAAAGGTGGCATGATGGTTGAAAGTCACTGAGCACTTCAGTACAGGCCATTCCACTCACAATGATTGCCCATGGAGATTGCATGGCTGTGTACTCGATTTTATTCACCACAGCAACAGGTGTAGCTGAAATAACCAAATCCACTCATTTTAAAGGCTCTCCACATACTTTTGACAGCGAAAAAGCACATTCAAGGAATCTAGTAATCCAATGTTTAAACATGTTTTGAGAGTTTCTACCGCATGGAGAATGAGCACAAACAGTGCCATTAGTTGTCAAGGCTCATACATAATGTTCTGAAAATTCCCCGTTTCAGGTCGCAGATGCCTTTTTGCTCATAGTCATCCTTAATTAATTAAAAACACTCATACTTGAGCCAAAGCAACAGTGAACAGATCCGTTCAACAAGTTCTAATGCCCTCCACCTCCCACAATGTTATCATTTGTGGTCTTGTGAAATGTTTTGGGGAATGGAATGAGAGGATTATACAGGTCTTTGGCACACTGTGTTGCTTTGTCAGTGATGTGATTTGACTCTATGGCTCTTTGCATGGTGGGAATGTCAGAAGCTCACAACTGACCCAAGGCACAGCCCCTCGTACCCAGAGAGCAGGACAATGCCCGGTCAGTGTCATTTGGGAATACCTCCAGAATTACACACCTTCTGCTCTCATCCGGTTGTAGTTCTGATTTGGATTAATTGGGTCTTAAAGCATTTATTTTTTTATTTTTTTGTCACTGTCTCTCACTGTTAATTCTGTTATCTCGTTTTTATAGGCTTGATTGTCCCTAAAAATATAAAATTTTAAATAAAAAAAATAATTTTTATAAATTAAAATAAAGCCACAGCCTTGTTCAGTTGCACAACTTTCATAAACCAGTATTAAAACACATCACCCGGTGGCAACTAGATTTCCAAAAGTAATTTTCATATCAGTGTTGAACAAATATTATTTTATAATAGGCTTTTATGATTAATAAGGACCTCTTTTAAGATCCCACCAAGCAGCATTAACATTCTAGAATTCTGTCAAGATAATTCTTTGTTTGGGTTATGAGCATTCTTCCAAAAGCTTAATTCATTATTTTGTTGAAAACAGCACAATACCTGATTTTAACACGTCACATAAACATAAAAAACATAAAAGCAACTATTTCTTTAATGTTACAGAACAGACACATAACTTTATATGTTTTGGTGTCATTGGATTTGTCTGATTGTTGGATTTATTGTATTATCATATTTGCCATGAAAAGAAATCTAAAGTTTTGTTCTTCGGTCAGAAGAAAAAAAAAACAGTAAAGAGTCTAACTCCTGGCATAGATCCACTGTATCCATTAAAGAGTATCCTTCAAATGAATACCTAACTTGTCCTGCCCCAATGTTTAAAAAAAATGTAAGCAAAACCAGAGGCTTTTGACAGAAGATTAATTTTCTGGACTGAATTCTACAAAGTTTATGTTGTTTGATAGCATCTTGAGGGAGTCCTAATTAATTTAACCAAGTTTATTTCACATTGCAAACTGTTAGCCGGCAAACAATTTAACAAGAAAAATACTTTATACCAGATTAGTAAATTTGTAAAAACAGTGTTTGCATGTTTTGTGACAAAATGAGACGTTATATATTTGATGTACTCCATGACTGCGAGGAAGAATGTACAAACAACATCTTTAAGAACTGCATATTAATGAACGGCGTTAAATGTATTTGCATTTTCACCCAAACAGTCAGTAACAATAATAACATGTTGGGAGCCCTATCCCCTCTTTCTCTCCTTTCACTCTAGCTACCGTGTCTCAATGAACAGCCAAGGCAAGGACAACACAATGAATCAACTGAGAACAAAGCAGGACGTTAGCAGTAGTAGCCTCGGGCCTCAAAGATTCACTCCCCACTGGTGGGGAATTTATCTCACAATGTCCAACATCCAACAAGACAGTAAAAACAGGAAAATGCTTTCAGAAGATGAAAATGGGCTGTGACCCTTGACCCAGTGTCGCAGCCTTGCGGGCTGAAGTCAAGAGAAAATGACACCTTACACAGTCCCTTTTAACTTAAAAAAAATAAAAAATACGTCCCAGCAAGCTTTTCATGAATTTAAGTTTCCTTTTTCAGTCCTCCATTTCTGCAAAGGTTCAGCACTGAAATGTTTGCTAGTGGTATATGTTCAGTGTACATGTACATAAGTACAATGACTTACTTAGGTTTACAATAATCTCCTGTTATTCTATGCACCTCTTAGCTCACATTAACACATTTTGAATGCATGGAAATGTATGCTAATGCTCCAGTACAGTATAACCAGTGCATCTGGTGTATGAACATGACACTCAAAAATAGCAGAGATCTGTGGTAGCCAGCAGTGTTTTCAGGAAAATCAGGCAATATATGATAATAAATGCCAATCTTTCTGGCAGAGTAACCACAAACCGGTAATGAGTTGGTGCTGAACGGGTATGTGCAATCCAATCTTAACTTTAACATTTCCATCAGTAATGTGGAAAAAAATATCATATGTCTACCAGGAAGTTTTACTAGACAATTTCACATGATTGTTTTCCTAAATAAGGAGAGTAAACAATCCAGAATGTTCGAATACTGAAAAAACCCCAAACACCTGAAACATGCAGCTGTTGCTTAAATACACAACCCTGAAAAGATTATGCTTCCAACGACACAATCATGCAGAAGAATACTTAAAAATAACATCCCCTAAAACTGTACCAATTGTTTGTTGTTTCTGTAATTTAAATGTTTTATTCCATATGTTATACATCATAAATAAGTGCTATTTTTGTACATCCGACCAAATGAATTGTTTTCCTTTTTATTGCAATTACGCAATAAAAAAGCTGCATAGTTAAGCCGTGTTCACAGCATTCAAGAAAACAAAGAGCATTTGATAAGCACAGATCCAGACTCACAGTGCTACCTTTTATACTAGGTACCAGATAAAAAAAAGTCCATTCTCAGCTACAAATAAAAGAAGTCATTCGATTAAAATGCATCCAACCAGGGGCTCATTGGTCAATAGCCATCGCACACAATCTCCTTTCCAAATAACACTCAGCTTTAAACCCAGGCCCGATGACAAAGATGCAACCTCACGACATTTCCCATACTTCACAAAATGTACAATCCAGTTTCTCTTGTGAGAATAAGTGTAATTTATAACTTTCCATACAAACTCTCAAACAGTAAAGTTAAGCCTTGTGTTTCTGTGGGAGACACTGCTTGGCGCTTAACACAACAGCACCACACAGTTTTTCATAGTGGAGGATTGATAACAGACTCCTCCACCAACAGGCTGTGTTTCCCTGGCTCCATTTGGCTGGGAAGCAAGAAGTGTTCTATGCGAAAACGTTGGTCCATAGCCACTCCACCAAGCACTCCAAGTACAGTGCTATACAACCACCTTTTGCCTGTACGATTTCCCATCCCAGTGCTAATGCATTAAGCGCATTTGCCTCTACTGGAGGGGAAATCATTACCAGGAGGTGGTGATTTATGACGGTACTATTAATTTTTACCATTCTTTAAGAATTTTGGGAGGGATTTCCTTTAATAAATCATTCTTTCTCATGTCAGAAAATGGGCTAGCATCAACACCAAGGACAGGTACAGTTTGAATAATATAAACATAATATTCATTTATTCTAATATAAATGTGTCATAAAATTTCCTTGAATAAGAAACTTTTTAAAGAATGTTGTGAATGTTTGCACCTATGCATTTTTGGATAACAGAGAAAATTGTCTCAATGTCACGCTAATGCTTTTATTTGATTTAGTAATGAAGGTCTTTAAAAATAAAAAATGACCCCACCCCCCAGACATTCCTTTATATAATTTGTCCCCTAGAGGACAGAAAATACCAGTTCCAGGAACTTTTTAAAAATTTCTGAGTAGCTGGACTGTGACAAGGGAAAGCACCAAAGAGCCAGTGTGTGCAGGGTCTATTCTGTCGCAGATTGGCCAAAGACCAATTATTACATACATCTCATTACATCTCAAAACCCCTTGAAACCTGGGAAAGAGATGACATATAGCATTTATTTCATTTCAGTGTATTTCAAAAAAAGTTACTGAAGACAAATAGAATTGCTGAAAACCACTCCCAAGAAATCTTATGTTGATTGTGCATGAAACTTTCAAAGATTCATCTCCATGCCTCTATCCAGTGATATCTAATCAATTACTTTATCGCTAACCTTAAATTTACCATTAGTTCATCGTTTAACCATTTGTTTCGTCTTGCAAACTTCCCCCCCCCCCCCCCCCATCAATTCATTTTAAAGAATCTGTAAATCATATTCAGTAAATATAATTCTTATAATCACGAATTAAAGCACCATAACATATTATTTCATTCAGTTCCCAGAATAGTTTGGAAGGAATTTAGTTTAGAGGAATTTATTTCCTCACAAATTTAAGGAACCATGTGTTCAAGGGGGCTTGAGATTTCCCTGGTAAGAAGACAATTAGCATATTTAAAATAATAAAATAAAGAAACATAGTGGGGAACACACGAGGAGAACCTAGTAATGTCTTTCTCAGAGGTATTTCAAATATTTGACAGTGACTAGAGAGTTCAAAACCAAGACCATAACAAAGATTTTGTAATGAAATAGCAAATTTCCAAAATATGTCCAACCGTTCATTTACGTATTAGTTTTGTATTTATATTTACGTTCCTTTTCCTAAACATTTCCCCACATTGGTAAACTTCAGTTATAAGGATTTTACTAAATTAAAGAGACCCAGAACCGAAAAGGCCCCAGGGGCGAACAACCGAGCCATTTGAAATGCACAAATACAAAGAAACAAATGAAAACCATAATTGTGTTTTATAACATTTTTACATGATCGTTCACTAAATCTATGTATTTTTATGTTGTGACTCAAAAACGAACTCTGACTGGGCGTTGCAATAGTTCGATATGCAATTTTTAAAATTGTATTCCGATTATTAGGCAATATTTTATAGTTTGACACCTTTTCAGATGATATCCGAATATCCTGTCCGACAGGTACAGAGTATATTTTAAATAAAATATGAATTAGTCTTAGTGGATAATTTAAATAAATATTTCAGAGGCAGCCCAACTATGACAGGTCAACACTGATAAAATATCTTACAACAAAAATTTCACGCAAAATAAATATTACATGATAATAATCACTTTTGATCTCCGGGCACAACACTATAGTGTGCGCAGATATTGAAATTTGGTACTGACTGTAGTTGGTAGAATGGGTGGTAGTATTTTATCGTATCGCAGATTATTGTCATCAGATCTGAATTTCAATTTATTCGTAGCAACTCCCAAAAAACAATTATGCGCATATTAGTTGGTGTTATAAAATTTTAACAAAATTGAAGGCACTTTTTCATCCTAAAATCAAAAGCATTGTGTTTCAATTATTCCTTTACTTGATGTATAAATCAACTTGAGCTTTCGTGTTCAAATGCTAAAACTGAACACATTTCTTGTTTCAGATTCAAATAGCATGCTGATTCGAATTCAAATAGCATACAGTCGTGTGTTTTAGGTGCTATCGTTTAAAGAGTCGTTAAATGTAAATATATATTTTTTCTTAATCGGTGGAATTATGTGATGTGGAAATATTTTCCTATGTACGCAATTTACCACTGCCTTTTCCTTTTGTTTATTTGACCTCACGTGAAGTTTCCTCTCTGCTTTTATTTTTCTACCGGCGTATTTCCTATACTGGTTCAGAGAGAGGGTAGTTCGTTGCGTTCGTAACTTTCAGGCTGGGGTATTTAAATGCAAGATAAGGGCTCTCGTTTTTGTTTTTGTTTCAATTTGTTTTAACCAAAACGACTGTGCGCGAGGACGTTCCCGTTTTTAAAGCTACATGTTGTGAACTGTAATGTTGGAATTACTATCCCGGATCTGCATAAATAAAGTGAGAAGTCTGCCGACCCTGCTCCTCGTCGGTTTTGGAGGGATGGTTCTTCGTTAGTAGGGATATTATCAACCTGCTGATACTCGAGACGTCGTCTTCGGGCATTGAAATTTGAAAAGAGTCAGCGAATTTAGAACGGCGTGACAGAGCAGTAATTATGTGAAGAAGAGTTAAGTTTTTTCAAACTTTTTCAGACGGTCTCAGCTCCGTATTTACGTCGCACTACCGGGATCTGTGAACAATTCACGGCCACTATCAATTAAAAAAGACCGTTTTGGATATACAGGCAGCTGCCAAGGTGAAAGGCATAGCAGTCCCAATGCAATTTTCGGTGCTTTTTGTGATAGCGCTCCTGAGTTCATGCCAGCAAGGCATAAACGCTCAGGCTGTATCCATTAAAGCGTTGCGGGCTTCAAACTCAAGGCGCGATGGTAAGTTCGTACATTCATGCATTTTTAACTTAGTGTATAATTTACTTATACTGGCACCAATTTAAACCTGAAATGTGTTTTCTGTTTGTGCTGATAATCTATTTGCTGCTGTATGGCGACTCCTGTTGGGAAACCGACTACAGTTAATGCTCCCTGATTTACTTAGACTGCTTCGTCAAATACTTTTTTTATTAGTTCACGGGAAAAGAATCATAGTTTATTTTGGGTTTAACGACTATGAACATTTTACGTTATGCCTTTATGAGTCCATAACAGTGTTTTATTTCCACTGTTTTTTTTATTTTGCGAGTTTACAGTATATGATTTCAATCTGCATTTACTTTGTTATTGCATTGGGGTGTATCTGTTTTAGTGGTGATAAACACTTCATAACCGTCTGGTTAAAGAAATAAGTCTGTCAAGGATTCTTTAAATAAACTACCGTTTCTGCACGGGGTCTTATTGGGTAGAGATACCAGACTGGCTCTCGCGCTGATTCACTGTCAAGTGGTAGCTGTTAAACGTTCCTTTTATCTGCACGAGTTACGGTTTTTGCCCCTGCCTGTTGATGCTCAGTTACATACCGAGACAAAGTTTTAAGATTGAGCGGATTTTTACAAGTTTAGAAATGAATCTTTCAAAAAAAAAAAAAAAGAACGAAAGAAAGACCTGCGGGCAGGAGCTATTGCAGTATCTATTAGAAATATCTGTTTTTCGGATATCTGTCTTGGCAGTTATTGAACCTTATTGAGTAGTGAAATATTTAAATACTATTGTATCAGTTACACTCTTGGCTCTGGAAACTTTCTGAGAAAAGTGGGGTGCCCCCGTTTATCCAAGAAGCATTTGGGAATCTATTGAGAAAGCCAGCCAGAGTATCATATACCAAAGGTTTGAAAAGCGACATGTCTGTAACCACTTGATAGTTTTCAGTTGTAGAGCGAGAATGATCCAGAGAAAGAGACATCATTGGAACTCATCCCTCTGGCAAAGGTTGAGGTTAGACTGTAGACTTTTTTCCACCCATTGAATATGATGAATTATATTTTAACTTCATAATATTAGGTTTTTGGAGTCTAAATCTAATGGTTATTTCGATCCAGACTCTAATGGTTATTAGATAGGGAGGTATTTAAAAAAAAATCTGGTATCATTGTTCAGCTGATACGACTGATATAGCGATTTAGCTCATTCTATCCTTCATCGGTATTTTTCAGTATTTTCCACTGATTACCTGAAAGCTAATTTGCAATTGAAGAAAATTCAAACGCAAAATTAATGAAAAAATAACTTAAATAAGTTACAAAGAGGCAATGAGGTAATGTACGGTTTTGAGATGTAAATTGCTATGGTAAATAAATATGATGCTCATTGATAGATCAACCCAGAGAGAATTTCATCCACATGTTAAAGTTACCCAAGGACACAGCTCGGGACATTAATTGCCAGAATAATAGGAGTAACCAACAGATTTAATAAACCACTTAATGCATGGTGTTGTGTATACTTTAATTCTGTTAACTATTGGGAATACATCAGTGGTGGGGTCTGTGTAAAATTCCCACCCCAAAGAGGCACTCTACTAGCACAATTGTTTACGCATTTACCCTGTACATCAGGACTGATAAAAGTATATTTGAGGGAATACTAGTGGAGGAAAAAGAAAGGAACGGGAATTATTTAACCTATAAGGCTACTAGGTTCAAATCTATGGGGATGTACCGCTGTTTAACCCTTGAGCAACAAATTGATGAATTAAATGGAAGTCTTTTTTGGTAAAAGCTTTGCTGAGCATCTGAACCATCTAATAGATGGCACAATACCATTGGAATTAATCCTTCACCTTTCTAATGAGTCAATAACTTGAGTGCTATTCCTGTAACGATATATTGCAATTAATTATTTTGTACGAACACCATAGAGATTGAAAGGGGAAAGATAAATTGGTTGGCAAAGTTTTTGACGGCCCTTATGAGGCTCTGGACCATATCAACAGTCCGTAACACACACATTGCCGGATGTCTTCTCCAACATAAACACTTGGGTTCCAACTGTGAAGATATATTTAGTGCCAGTTTTTCTAGCCTGTGTGAGGTTACCATGCATTATTGTTCTGGCTCCTGGTAACAGGGGGTCTCCAAAGTCCCCCCTGCGTTTCCACAGTCAGACAGGCATTGGATCGTCGCCTGGCAGGCAGATCAAGGAGGCTGCTGCTGCTGCTGCTTCAGAAAACAAAAACAAAAAAAAGGATCAAAAGGTCATTTTAAAACCTTGACTATCTGCTATTATATTATGTTGTTTGAATGAACAGGTGTTCCTCTCCATTGACTTCTGAATTCGCTGCACAAAGAAGCAAAATGAGTTCGAGGCGTATGAGAATTCAAGGTGTATGAGCAAAATGGACCATTTTCAAGCTGTGCTCATAATATCTGTTCTCTGTTTTATTTTAATTAGAGAGAGATATATTTAAAAAATATATGTTTTACTGATTTAGCAAGCATTGAGAGCGATAGATACAAATGAAAACAAGTTACTTCTCCACATGACAGAGATGAGCAATGACAATTTCTCCAATTATTCTGCAACATAGAATGGAATGAGGGACCTCACTGACCCTATCTCACTGGCAAACTGGGACATACAGCTCTCGTTGATGACTCTCGTCATTGTAACTGACAGGGCAGATTGATGCGGGTATGAAGACTTTGAAGGTCTATGGTTGGAGTTGAAGTCTAGGCAAGATGGATTTTGGTGATGTGGAACTGATGTTGTCACAGTTGTCACAGTTGCCACGTGGTACAGTATTTTTTGCAGACGTAACTCTGCACCGCTCCCCCCAAAACTATCGAGCGGGAGAGTCCAAGAATGGATGGGATGTCCCCCACCTACAGAAACAACCCACATGGTAATTGTAATAGGGCTATATTTACCATAATCTCCTCCTGGGCACCCAGGACCAGGGCCTGCCAAGTAGCACTGGATTGGGGTGTGCCCTGCCGAGACTCCGGCAGGACCGCCGCACGCTCATGGAAGAAATCTGGATCCTCTGAGTTCATAGAAGAGGCGGGATTGTCCCCCTTGAATGATGGAAGTAAGAGGGACTTCTGGGCTTTATGTCTTGACACATGTCAGACAACGCAGTCAAAAAGACGTGAAGAGATTGCGGTCCATTGCTCCAACTGAGGCTGTGATGAGCTGTTGTATCTCAGGGAAGTATTTTCAAATCCAATGACAGACAGCAGTCTTTATGTGAGCCGTTTGAGAGGTACTCATTGTCAGAAAAGGAAAATTGATGCTGACACACTGGGTTTGGGAGGATACTCCTTCCTAATGCACATTTTTTTACCCTGTCACTCCTTCCCTGAGCTTTAAAAATACTATGATTATTCCCAACGACTGCCATAAAACAAGCCGTTTGCGCTCCCATCAAAACAATTTGGATTTGGTCATGAATGTCCTCAGAATGTTTAACTAATAACATGCTCCACATGCAGGCTTGGTTTGACAAGAGCATTAATTAATAAATAAATAAATAGCGTAAACCTCATTTTAACTCTTAAGATGAGCGAAGAATAACAACCGAAATGCAATGGATATACCAAATAAACAAAAAAATCACCTGAAATGGTTTCCCATGAAGACTTTGCGTTTGCATTATGATTAAAAACTCTTAAGTCTCAGAGTTACTGTAACTGGGAAATGCATGCTTGGCCAAGGTATCAAAAAGCAGTGAGTTTAGTATGACTGAAACAAATTGATCCGTCGGTCTTCCGAATCGCATAACCTAAAAATGACAGCCATCCCTTACATTCATTTGATTGATAGTGTCTCTTGCATTGTCTCTGTATGTCTGTCTCACTAATCAGTCAGGCACACAGAGCGCGTCTACTTTTTTCTACGCAGCATCGGGGCCCGTGTGGCAGCCAGTGGACTTTATATGGATATAACTCAATGCTTGCAACCCACAAACATCCAGCCTGTTTTGGTTGATGGTTAATAAATAAAACTCAAAAGTGAAATGTTATATACACCTTTACAAGTTAATGTACAAATTAATTGTACATAAATGTGCTGACTGAAGGCTTTTGGGGGGGTTTAAGGTCAGATTGAAAAC
This sequence comes from Hiodon alosoides, assembly GCA_025775065.1. Lineage (NCBI taxonomy): Eukaryota > Metazoa > Chordata > Actinopteri > Hiodontiformes > Hiodontidae > Hiodon > Hiodon alosoides. Next base: position 48,136 of record JAOYSI010071536.1, read on the forward strand.
TATATCTCTCTTTTTACTCACTATAATGTTTCTCCCATAGAGTTATCTAATAAGATTACTCTCTCCATTGGGAGTAGTAGTAGTGAGGACACCATTTAGTTGCAGGTTCAAATCCCAGATAAGCAACTGACGCTGTTGTACACATGCTGAAAAGTCCTGAAAAGTACCTTAATATTTTCCCATGAAAAATCCCATTAGTATAAACTGATAATGCAACAGTGCAGGCACTCCACATTTCCCTGGATACGGGCAGCTGCCATGCAAACATAATGTAACAAATCAGGCACTGCATAGCAGGGTGTAGATTAGGTGAACGGGGCAGTCTGTCAAAAAACCAGCTTGTGGTTGTCGTCAGATCCATGCCGAAAGGGGCTAGGTCTGATATCTAATCAAGGTCTTCCTGCAGCTGTCAGACTGGCTCAATCAAATCTGTGACGTTATTCCTCTGGGGCGAGATTTTAAAAATCTGTGTCACATGCGTGCGCGCATACAGTGTGACTGGAGGGTTTATTATTTTTATCTTGAAGTATTGAAAGTACACTTTTATTAACTTCCTGAATAAAGCTCTAGATGCAGACCATATTGTTTTCCTCAGTATACTTCAATACTTCAGTATTTCCGTTATTTATCGTGGTTGAGACAGTGAAATGTCAAGGTCAATTTAGCCCCATATTTCTTAATACCACACCCACAAAAAAAAAAAAAGCCAGGTTATTCCAGGTAATCTTAACCTGATTTTAATACTACAGATTACTCGTAAAGACTGCACATTGGTCTTTCTAAATTCAGAGAATGTTCTTTAGAATCCATATTCTCCGCCCAGATGTTGTAAACTATTGCGCGCTGCAGTGAGGAAGCCAGTGATTAACATGGCATGAGACCACATATTGATACTGTGGGAAGGTTACGTAAGGACAGACTTCACACTGTCTGTCCGTCTCACACCGCCTCTAGCTTGGTCTGCATTGGTTTTAAATTCAGTTTGTTCAAGAGCATGGATCCCTTTGTGACTGGACTGCGTTCCTCCAAGAATACAGCTCTGTTTTTGGGGATTCCACTTGTGCCACTGTGTGTCCTTTGTGGCCAGGGTTGGTCTGGTCTGGTTGTTGTGAGTAGGGTCTCCTGTAGAGATATACCTTTGTTCAGACAACCCTCGCACAAAGAGCAGAGAGGATGATGTACCAGGCATTTCTAAAATTAGATACTGAATACAAGAACCTTCACAAAAAGATGAGTCTACTGAGTTCAATCTAAATAAAAACAAATCGCATGCATTTTTTTTTAAAGGTGCTTTTGTGAATAACTTTTCCAGCAAACGGAAAAATGCAATGTGCCCATGCTCGGAAAAGAAGATTTTTATTATTATGTCGTAACAGCAGTGATCAGATTCTCAGTTCATGCCTGAGTAACTTGGGCTTTGGATTATGTGGGAGGCAGCAAGGCGTAAAATGGAATTAGCTGAGAAAATGTCATTTCCCTGTCGCTTGTGTATTTATGTACTGGCCCCAGTCTTTGTTTCGAATAGAGAGGACCGAACCTCTCCACATAATGTGCCTCTGCGCCTTTACATTTATAAAACAGCGAGGGGACGCCTCCCTACTTCATATCCTTTATTAGGTGTCCTCCACACTGCCGAGCGGTTTCATAACCTTCGGATTTGTTCCAATAAAGCAGGAGTCATAACTCTGCGGCGTACAGTGGGGCAGATTTTCCTTAGAGACAAGATTTATGGTGTCATCCTGTGTAAAACAAAAAAAAGATAACGTCATAAAAGCTTAGCATTCAACACCGGGTTTTTGTGAAAGTGGTCAAATTTCCCAAATCAGGTGTAGCAGACCACTTCCTTACTTTTCAAGTATGTGAAATGATGAGTGATGGAAGTGATGTAACAGCTACTACCCAATTGCATTGACGTTGACTACAGGTCTGTTTTTGATGTGCTGTGGAGCGGATCGGAGGAGCCGCCTGGGCCAGTTTGCTCCCGGTAGGCAGCCTGGTATAGACATTGTCCTAAGTTCTGCTAACCGTCCTGACTCTCATTAGAATGCAGGCTGCTGCTGCGCTTTCTGCAGTTCATTTGGGACTGGCTGTCGCTGCTGTAATTTAAAAGTAGTTGAGCGTGCTTTTCACCCGGCTCGCCAAAAGAACCAGATCTCCTGCCTCTGCGAAACTGCAGAGGTTGATTCCTCCTGATAAGTTTCAGAACAGAACTGTCTGGTTCGAGGCGAAAACATTGCGGGCTAAGTAACCCAAGGTGCATGTTATAATCACTCAGACACTTTTGTCCAATTAGCACTCGAGATCTTACTGTGAATTCTTCCTTTAAAAAAAGTGTTAAGCATTTTTTTTTACTAGTGACACCAGGACACCTGTTTAGTTTAAAGGTATGGAGTGGAATGGAAGATGTGAAATAATCTTCACCGTCTTTCTTGCTATTTCTGGAATATTAATTTTTTATTAAATCATTATACTGCGAATTGCAAAGTCTGTGCCCTAACTTTCTACGTGGGGATTAAATACGAAGCTGGAAAACTTTTCCATTATTCTCCATTATTCCATAATGAGTAATTATTCCAATATTCACATTCTTCTCCAACTTATAGATAAAGATGACAAAGATCTGGAGTCCGTTCTCTTTACGGTTGGTCACCTCTGTCCCGGCTTGCAATAGCACATAGAAGGTGGAGCAAGGAGAATACTTGACCAACTATATAATTACCTTGAAAGGGAAGTTACTGATTTATGCTTTGGAAGGAATGTAAAACCAGCGCTTGACAAGAATCACTTGTGGGGAGAAGCGTTCGTTGTCTTTGATCCCGAGGAGCAGCGGGATGAAGGTATGGAGGAACGTATGTACGGACGGTTGCCATGGTTCCCCTGAGAAAAAGACGAGGCTCTGCCGAAACGGGTCCCTCTTGTGCCGCGTGCAGTGCCGTCACATTACCAACGCGGCGGAGACAAGGCAGCTGCACCAAGCACCCCCAGAGACGGGGTTTGTTTTAGTTCGCCTGGAGGGAATGTATGCCGGAGAAGACAGCACTTCTAACACATTAATGAGAGGGAAACATGGCAACCGGGGACCGAGCTCAGGCGGTGTGAGCGCAGGAAGATGGAAGAACGTGGAAGATTACCAAAGGACTTTGCTCCGAAAGAGAGGTTCACCTCAAGCGACATGAGTACAATAGCACATTATGGGAAGTCAAGTTACTCTATTATCAAAAGGGTAAAACGATAGCCCGGAATTGTTCCGTGTTCCTAATGTTGTCAACAGGAGTAGCGTGAAATGTTTTGGTAAGCACGTCCTGTCTGTGTGTCAAGTCAGAGAAGAGACATTTCAGAACATGTTGGTTCTGTTGAAGGGTACATGAATCCTCCAGCCACTTGTGATTAAAGGCACAGGCGACATTAATTAAGGATAGTGTTATAATGGAGTGGTAATACAAGGAACATTACATAAAACTGTCCATGCGAAACCAGGCTCAAAATAAATCTCTCTGGCCAGTCAAGAGTGAAAATATCTCAAGATCATGGCCAAAAACCAACCCAGTTTCATGCACAGAACAACCGTAGGTCTTCTGAGGTATTTCTTTGGCTGGAATGCACTAATTTAGTAAACCGTAATTAGGTCAATGGGGGCTGTAGTGAAAACAGTGGGTACAACACTGGCCTGAGAACCAGAGGGGTGAGAATGATATCCCTGGATATTTTGTACCCTTAAACAAGGGTCTTCTGACCCTTGATGTTTAAAGTATTGATGTTTAAAAAAGTAAAGTTTAACTAAAAAACTAAAGTTTAAAGTAAAGATGTTTAAAGTATTGTCAGATATCCTTGATAAGAACTCCTGCAAAGCAATAATCTGTGGTTTCGTTGGCGGTGTTGATCTGCACACCCCCCCCCCCCCCAATTTCCTCATTTGTCTGAGCGGACCTGGAAATGAATGAAAAACCAGGGCCCCTGACAAGAAGTTGTCATCCCAGCAAGTCCACAATCCGTTTTTCGCGATCTTCCCAAGTTACGCTCTGTCTACTCCACGGCGTGACAGTGATTGCTATGCCCTCCAAATGTGCCATCCGTCAGTCAGTCAGTCAGTCAGTCAGACTTGATCAGACGGGAACGATGCAGCGAGGCCTTTGGCACCCAACGCAGGGCCATACCCGACGTCCTTATCACAGTGCCGTTCATAGGCACATCAGGCTGGAACTCCTGACACTGTGCACAGGAGTGCTAGGCACGTCTGTTTGTTAGAATTTTTAAATATGAATTAGTTTTATAAGTAGCCCTTTTAAATAATATCCAAAGCCTATTAATTATGTATTGACTTTCAGGAAGTAACAATCCATAGTAGAAGTCACAATGCCTCAATCATTCAAAGCGGCCTTTAACCTTATTTGGTCGGTCTCGACATCACCAATGATTGTGTTGAAAGTGACTCTTTTTGGCCCTCGAATATCTACCTGAACCATACATTTTCAACCATTTTTTACACAAATCATATAAAGTGATTTAATGCATCTACTGTAGATAGCCTCTGCATTTCAGCAAACAATGACGGCTTTCGTTTTAACACACTGTATCGACAGATTCAATAAAATTGAGTGTATTTTATAAATTACGTCGATAAATTAATTTTAAATATTCCAACTTTGCAACCTATTGGGATAGTGTGAACAGCAGGTTCAGCTGAAGGTGTGAATCAAAACTCTTAACGTGTAAGGGTGCAAATTAGACACAGGAGAGATGCAGTTTCCGCCTGTATTACATACTGGGATGATTATGTAAGTGACATAACATTTTTTTTTAATTTAAGCACTGTTATACCTATTTAAAGTAGTCTTCCTCATTGCAACGATTTAATCCTCCTCACAGCAGATGTCAATGTGCTTCTCACTATTGGCACAATTTGTACTTCACAGACTCATGTGCACACAAATACAGCATAAAAAATAGCCCTTTAAAATTTTTTGCGTCCCACAACAAATTTCTCTTGTGAGTAATTTCACTTTAGATGTTTCGTGTATGTTTGCAAAGTTATTTACGGTCCCTTTCAGCGCTAACCACACTGATCCTTTCTGAGTACAGGCTGCATTTAAGTACGCGATAAATAATCTGAATTATGTTCTATTTAAGTTGCGTTACGGTTATTTCTGCAAACGTTGTAGAGAGAACTTTTTTTCCTTTTTCTTCCTGCTCCGTATTTTGATTTACGATGATAGCCCATTAACATATGTGTTTGTTACGATGGCAGATGAACCCCGAAGTTTTGTCGGTTCGCTGCTAGTCCAAACTACCCCAAGATGGCTGGCTTTTTCTGTCTAACAGAAATGCGGTGCTAGCAAGCTAGATCTTTGATAGCCATCCAGATACAAGGCCTATCTGTCATCTCTTATTTCATTCATTTTAGTGCCCAGTGTTGCAAAACAGCCAAAGCTATTTAACACTCTAACTTCACCCAGATGGACAAACTATTGCTTCTGGCAAAGGCAGAATGTCCAAGATGCATGATTGATAATTAGTCAGATTAATTAGAAGTACACTATCTGATTTGTACAAAAATTAGTTTATTTTGGAATCTGGAAACTGTTCTTCTTTTCCATTTTAATCTCTGGAAACCATGGCATTATTTGGCAGTCATTTGTGTCCACATAGTTTGATGGCTCCACTGCAGTACAGTGAGACTGAATAATCTGCCCCATCGCCTTGGATTTATATGGTTTATAATGGTGAATGATGGGCAGACTTGGAGCTCAGAGGCACAGGTGTCGAGTTTCACAGCAGCTGTTGTGATAGTGGAACAGCACAGTAGAAAGGAAACCTAAGTGTTATTATAGCTTATTATAGTTTAAATAAGAACAAAGGCTTATCTTGCTATCTTAAATAATCCGTTTATGATTATCAGTTTGATAATAAGTTTATGTTAACATAAGTTTATGTTAATTTTGCTAATTTGGCTGTCAACTTTCAGGAACTTGCACGTACAGATTGTGACATGCAAGGGCGTGCCTGGTGCAGAAGTGGTCAGACAACGGGTCTGTACTAAGGCATAATTTTTCAAACAAGCAACTTCAAAATGAATGTCTTGTCAGGCACCTGTGATAAAATAAACACACTTGACAGCATTTATAAGAATTAAACAAAACAAAGCTAAGCACAACTGTACATTTCTTGTCTCACCCAACAAACAAAACAAAAGTGGAGAAAAAAGAGATTCCTGTCTATTTTTAAAGTCTATAATTGCATACACCTGTGGTCTTAACCACACACAGGTGCGCCTCTCTGGTCCTGGTCATCTGTCAATCCAGCCCTAGTTGTGGGCGTGTCACCAGGGCAGTTTGCCTCCTTACCTTACACAGGACACTCATGAAGGTAAATGGGCGGTAAATTTGGGGGGAAACCTGATTGAATGCCAAAAAACAGGTGTCAGAAAGAACTGTTGGGTATTGTTTAATCTGTGCTGCTGAATTGAACTAGCCAGGTATATTAGGCGCTAAATAACTAGTCTATGGTGATAGATAAAAAATTTTTAAAAACTGCACTACTACTAAACAATTCTTGGGGGAGGCCTTTCACCAACTGACCCAAAGGGTTGCGTATAGTTGTGGAAATCTGTGGGAAAGATCCTCCTGTTTTGTACATCGCTGGAGATTTAGACTGTGAGACTACTTTAGAGACGGCAGTGACTATAAAATCACTAGCAACAGTATTCTACCTTTCCCAGCAAGGGGAGGATGTTCTGCACTTCCTCTTCATACTCAACGTGTGTGAATTCAGCCATTATAGCTACAGTGTAGTTTTCAGATAAGGGACCTTTAAGAGTTTAAGGGTCCATTTTGAATTTGAAATTTCCCTTAAGGGGCTTGACAAGGACTGTCAAGCTACTTAAGTATATATAAGTGGAACGGAATACTTAAGTACACTGGAAAAAAAACACCTAAGTATACCCATTTAAGGTCTTTTTTGCCACTCACTTGAAGTTAATGGATAGTTCAGGACAAAATTAACGGAAAAATCACTTAAGATGTTTTATGCATCCGGGCACAGGCATTATGATGATTTAAGAAGGACGTGGGAAGTCTGCAGAGATAGTGTGGAGTAAAAGTATCCTTAAAACAACACAATTCTGCATGACTCCCACTTCTCTCTCTGTCTTTCACTTAACACACACTTATACAAACACATTGACTTTCACGTCCGATGGGTTGCTTTGCCTGTTGTTCTGCTGAACGCGGTGTATTGCAGTTTAACTGCGTGCCGTGTCTCTAAGACAACCCTTTTGGGCAAAGCTGGCGCATACCCTGTGTGGGCTGATTCGGGGCCAGCCAAATGGCAGAAGCCCAGGTCTCAGGTGGGGTCAACGTAGCACCAACTGCACCACCAGCAGTTCTGCTTTATTTGCAGGCATGATCAATAAGTGATAGGGCATCACTTTCACTGAGAAATGTAGGGAGATATATATTTTAAAAGTATATTAAAAGTTTAAAATAAATAAAATAAAGACGCTTAACTGTGAAATATTCTTAATTTATTCCCCCTAAGCCATTGTTCATTTGATCTACATTGGAAGCGACAGCATGTATTTCTTGGAAATGTGGATGCTAAAATCTGAATAGCTAGTAACATTCAACAGAAATAATGCTAAGCTGTTCCTTGGTTTTGTATTAAACTGCATGCACAAGTCTGTCTGGAATATTGTCTGTCTGAAAGCATTTGTTCTCAGACCAGGCATCAAACGTGTAAGCTATCCGTTGACTTTCTCACGAGTCATCTATTGGCTGAAGAGCAAAAGCTGTTTTTTGCCCTGCAGTGATGGCGATGATCTGCTGTCAACTTGTATGGGCACATCAAATTTTTGGAGCTGTGGAACCTCAAGTAGAAGATGCCATATTTTACCATGCTTATTTAGGTGAAGACATTATCTTATCCAGAAGTAGAAATACTATGGCACATTCAAGAAGTGAATGTAATTTAATGCAGTTATACATTTTCATTAAAACATTTATTTTACAAAAAGTGATTATAGGAGGTTATGTTGCATTGGTATGATTCCTACAGTGACCACACTGTCTGTGACCATGGTTTCATGTTATCTTAGCCAGATGTTTCTTCACTATGCAACTTGGTGTTAGTCCAAATCCAGCAATGTTGCTGCCTGGCACTTCTGTGTGATTTATCTGACTGTGTGGATATTTACACAACACAGGGGTGTGGATTTCATAGGAAACATCAGATGGGAAAGATCTCAAGGCCTTATTCTGGTAATCCCAAGCAGACACTTTATCACACCTCACGCCAGCAGGTCAGGGGCTGGTTGTGGGAATACCCTACAAGGCAGATGGATGTCGAATGAACGTGAGAGGGCCGTCCGCCAGGCTAGTTTTAAAGAATCAGTCCATTACTTTCACAGAGGTGGCACATTAAGGCCTGGGCTACCTGCTGGCTAACCAGATTGGATGTACTGAGAGCACAGAATAACATTATAGCAGAGCACTTAATCTCAGTCGGGGGGGGGGGGGGGGGGGGGGGGGGGGGGCGGGGGGGGGGGGGGGGGGGGGGGGGGGGGGGGGGGGGGGGGGCGG
>JAOYSI010071537.1:0-22091 GCA_025775065.1 Hiodon alosoides
CCCCCTCTCCACCACCCTCCCTTCTTTCCCCACATATCAGGACCGATTTTTACCGCATCGGTTCTATTTCATTAAACACCACAATACTTTCAGTTCAATCACAACAACAACCGTACAGAACAAATACCATGCATCTGTGGTGCTCACAGCATTCAATATACAATGGCTCAGTGGCAGTGAAGGATCCATTGGTCAGCCCCAGGCTGGGTATACGGAGGCATGAAACATGAAGGCATCCGGCACAGGAGGCTCCCCTCCGCATGCAGGTGCTACTGATCAGTGGGGGGGAGGCAGCCTACCAGCGAATATTTTCTAGAAATGCACAAAGCTCGAGGAGTATTAAGGGAGGCCGGGTGAAGTACTGAAAATAAAACAAGAAAGAAAAAACAGAAGATGAAATAAAGCAATATATGAAAATTAAGCAATATAAATAAAGTGTAGATTGTACAAACATAAATAACAATTAAATATAACTGAAATGTGTTAACATTAAATATATCCCAAAAAAAAAAAAAAAAGGGAAAAAAATTGTTGAATGTGCTTTTTCCACCAGATGCCTGCTGCTGGCCCCTTCGCTGCAGATAAAAAGCTCTGCTCTAACCTGACCAGCAGAGGGAGCTAATAATCTGGGTTGTCAGGCAGGACAGGCATTGGAAGAAACATTCAGATATTTTCTTTCTAAAACAAAAACTTGGAAGACCGCGGTCAGAAAATCAACAATAATAATAATCATAATAATAATAATAATCATAATAATAAATTGGCGATGACAATGATGTAATTGGTGGCCATGGGAACACATTCAGAAATAATGATAAGGACTTGGGGAAATGGATGAATCATGAAGGAGAGAATTTAGCCAGAATTTCGCCAAAGAGATTTGTTCTCAGAGGATACCCTAACACCTACCAACCCACCGACCCCTGCTCCTCTCCATTTCCTCCACCTTTAATCACAATGATGCTGCACAGCAAATAGCCACTCCCATAACTGCATATTCACAATACATCGTTTTAGCCTAGTCAAAACTAAAACAAATAAGTGAAAACAAGAAACTAACTTAAGGTCTCCTTTGAACCAAGAAAGGTTCTGGGCTTCCACTTGTCCTAGCTGGGGGGTCGAACTTGGGTCGTCAAAACAGACATGAGACATGATTGTTGAACTCTTCAGCGCTAGGAACTTATCGTTCTCTTGTCTTCGACTCTAGGGAGTGGCGTCACTGTGAGTAGCAAGCTTGTTCACAAGCCGTGCTACACTTGGTGGGAAGGAAAACAACTCAATCAGCTATTTAAGCACACTTGGTAAAAACATATGGATTACATATGTAGCTTTGCAGTGTGCAAGTGTTTTATAAACTCAGATAGAAAAGGTACTCTATCTCCTCAAGTTCTAAGCTCATGATGGGTGATGGTGGGATGACTTCCAGCAGATGATATCCACAATTGTGTTTTTTATACACTGGGTTTTAACATAATTGGATACCGTCTGAAACACCCTGGCTACTACAAACGTCACAGGGGTGCAATCAAAAAGATATTAAGTGAAAGTATTAAGAGTGCCCCCTTGCCACCCTGGCCACACTGTGGACTAGTTTCAGCGTTTAGATTGGGAAGGCTTAAAGACTGAGGGCGCCTTACTTTTGTCAGCTTGACTTTTGTGGAGCGACTTCAACAGCAAAACATCTGTTTTTTCTGCAACCCCGCAGGAGTGTATATTGCATGTGTTAGAATGTCCCCACCATTTTTTAAATGCATTCTGAAATCCACAAGCCTTATCAGTTTCTTCATCAAACATCAACGATATTACAGTACTGAGTATAGTATTAGAGTAAACCTGTTAACCCTATCAAAGCAGTGCTGTAGGTGAGTGACAGAACAATGGCAGATAAAGGAGATGCCCACGGGAGACCCTGATGGCAGGAGCATGGGTGTGTGGGTGTACGTGCGGGTGAGCGCGTGGGGCTGTCGGTTACTGCCCCGGCTCAGAATCGGGTGCTCTCATGTTTCAGCATGCGGATGGCAGGGAGCCCGCCGGGCCCCCGATACCCGTACCCCTGGTGCTGCTCCTCCAGTCACCGGCCGCTGCAGCTGGAGGTGGAGCTGCTGCCCGAGCTGGAGCCACTTGAGCCCCGGTCCTCGAAGACGGAGATCTCGATCTGGACAGGTGGGAATGTTAAGGGTCCGCCAGACTTAGACACATTACCTTTCCGAATATCCACACGCCCCCTGTGCTCCACATCTCACACCCTGCAGTCTGTACCAAGCCGAGCGTCGCCATTACATCGCCCCCTGCAGGCTAAGGGCAGGCAAGCAAGCCGAATGGGCCTAAAACGGCATGATTGATGGTCCGGCGAGTAGATTTCCTTGCTTTTCAATTAGGCCCAAAAAGACCTGTCTGAGGTCATCGGTTAGGTTGCCAGAGGAAGGGACCTGATGAAAGGACCTGTCCTCCCAAAAACGCTGTTAGGTTATTGAGTTCTCCTTTATCATTAATAAAACTGCCCCCTTATTACGAAGTCCAACATAATACAAATTTAGATATATGATGCAGAACAGATGAGATGTTTATTCATATTATTTATGTACTCTAAAGACGCTGGGATAAAATGAATGGCAAGGGGGGGGAAAGAGATTGATCATTTTAAGTCTTACAACAAAATCACAGGCTGCTGCATGCATGCCCTCTGATTCATTTGAGGTTTGTGTTCTTTTGGGAATTCTGTCCCCTTGGGGGGGTATATATTGAGAACACATGCTGCTGTTATACCCTTGAAAAAAGCACTCATCCTGAAATGCTCCATCAAACCATACATTTACATCATTAGGCAAATGACAGTTGTGTGGGCCAGGGGAAAGGATGTCTGAAGAGCAATAGGTCATACAGGTCTTTATTGCACTGACCTGGACAGGTCCTAGATCACAGATGGGCGAAGCTGGTCTCAACAGTGTGTTTGGGCTAAATCAATCTTTCACAAGAGACTCCAGTGGGGGGAAAAAACACTGTGACCCTTAACTCTGTTTTCTCAACAAAAGCCCCAGCTCTGCCTTTCTGTAGGCCATCGCACCAGTCGCTTTGTGTGTAGATCCTGACAGACAGCCTTTACATGCTGCCATTAGGCTACTTTTTAATCAACTCTGGCGCTGTTCGTATGGATTTATTTTGGACTCGCGTGGACTTGCACAAACATGGTCAGCCAATAGCATTCCTACTGGCACTGAGAGGTCTCCCCAACGCCACCCCCCCGAAAGAGATACTTCCAGTAAGGATACCACCCTCATGCCCCTCTCAATGGGGTCCGTGATGAGCAGACCACGAGGTGCGTAGATCTTCTCATTCTGCTCCTGGATGTACCTGGAGATCTTCTTCAGCACCTGGTGTAAAAGGCATGGGAATTGGGTCAGACGGACAGAGGCACTCTCTCAGCATCACTCTGGTAGAAGGAGAGGTCCGTGTCCAACATGACTCTGCTAGGCCCTGTTTTGAGAGACCAGAGGGTAGCAAAAAGGTACAACCGGAAGTCATACTAGAAACACAGTGAGCAAAGACAAGTGGCTGGATACTACCACCTTCCCCGTTATTCCCGTGCAACCCGGAAAAACCTGAGGTCCTGCTGTGGTTTTGTCTACGACAACAGTCACAGCTTGCTTTGTTTATCCATTGAGGTCACTCTTTCGTCCAAATCAGGAATAGTTCCTTCAGCCAGCGAGGTCTATTACACAACAGAGCACACGCAGGGACAGTTAGACAGCAGAAGACTTTTATCTCGCAAAAAAAGGCCCTACATCTGCTGAACAATATGAACATGTCTCCCCCAGGGAAGTTTAACTGACTACAAGTCCTTCCCTCCAGAAAAGTTTGTTTTCCAAGAACCAAGAGCACAAATAAGACACTTGGTTGGACTTAGGCAGATGTGTCACGTATTAAAGCCACTGATATTTTGCATGCTCCTTAAGGCTCTAAGACTGCAGGCTTTGCCGTGACATGCTTTTTTTCTGGGGTTGGTTCGAAATTTGGCCGTCTGGGTTTTTAAACGAACCACTATAATCATGGGCACTTTGGGACATGAGTGGAGACATCAAACTAAGGGCGTTCAGCTGAGTCTACAAAGTATTTGTTAGTCGGCCCTCCGAGGTTTGTGTCCTGGCTGGGCGCCTGGTACTTCCTTTTAAAGACTTCTTTTAATGTTCAAAGAAGCGTATTATAATTTTTCTAAATATCTGTTAATTGATTTGAAGTAGATATCATTACGTGTTGAATAAAAATGTTTGGAGGACAAGTATTTACTAATCTTTTGACATTTAGGCCCCATTTAGCAGTTCTGCACTGTCGTTGTGGTAAGAAAGCATATATTTTAATACAGCAGTGATGAACGTGGCAATAATATACACATTTTCTTACATGCCCTATATCCTCGATAACGTTTTCTTATTGAATACAAGAGGCTTTTCATTTTCCAGCCCTGATGACTTTTAACTGTTTGGATGCACTGCGAAAGTCCAGTGATTGATCACTTTACACTGGTGTACGGGCAGGAGGACCCTGACGCATGTCTCACCTTCTCATAGCGCGTCTCCATGCACAGGAAGATGACATAGGCCGTGGCGCAGGCCAGACAGCCCTCCAGGTAGGACTGACCCCCGATCTTCTCGGCCTCGGCGTAAAAGCCATTGAGCGTCTTCACCGTGTCTTCGAAAAGGGTCCGCTCGATCTGAGAACGACAGCTGTGAGTTTTGTGCCCTGGAACGTAAGAGTCTCTTATCGTTTCAAAAGCAATGTTTCTCAAAACATTTGACATATCCTGAAACGTAGACGGCTTACCATAGGAAGTAGCAGAATTTTTCAGACTCTGAGTACGATTTTTTTTTAAACATAAACAAAAAAACAGTCTGTCAGGACAGCAGCCTCAGTTTGACAGGGATCTTTGATTACGCATACTTTCCCAGAAGTTCTCCAGCGGTTTTCTCCTTAAGCGAGCGGCTAATTGTGTGAGGAAATGCGCGTTCTGACCGCCATAACCCTGGAAACCAAAACCCATCTAAAAATATCTATTCTGTATGGATTTTTTTTACTATATTCACTGTTGATTTGTTCTCTCCACGTTTGTAATGAGGAAACATCTCATAACACCTACAGCTATAGCTTCTCAAAGTTTCTTAGAAGTCTGAGAAATGCACTGTCATCTCCGTCTCACCCTATCCCACTAAGGCCAAAGCTTTATGAGGTGTCGACAAAGTAAAAATCACACCAAAACTCGGTAATACCAAAAACTCCCCTCTCACCTCTATGGTGTTATGGAAATGACTATGGGTTCTATCTTAATATACAGATATTATACTAATATTCTGCTGGAAAACCCATCTGTGAAAATGTTTTATTAAATCCGACGTAAGCAACTTGGCCATGAGCGAAGTTGAGTGAGTCTCAAGATAAGATGTTCTTTGTGGACTGAACATCTTGAGCCAAAACTGCTTTTGACTCCTGTTTGTCTGAAGGTCAAAAGCCATATCTGGAGGAGAGGTTAAGCTGGCCCCTTCTGAGTGAGGGGGGCTGTGGAAGGTTACTGCAAAGTGTGCTGTAATTTTCCACTGAATGAATGATGACGATTTCTGTAACTGGTTATTTCATGTGTATAAGTATGATGTGAATCCAATGATCGGGGCTCTCACTCTTTAGGAGGGGGGCTTGAGCATTAAATCTGTGTTAAATAGATATTGTGTCTGAGTGCTTACAGTACCCATGTCTCACCGCTGAAGGAGTTTTAAGAATTCCCACGACAATGGCTATTTCCACGAAATAAGTTCTAAGACATCGTGGATTGTGTTTTAAACTAATTTCCTACTGAATTCAAAAATATGGTTTCCTTATCTCAAATTTAGTGACGTGACGATTGATTCTCAGAGGGACTTAAACCTGTCTGTGGGCGGCTCTACATAGGGCCATAGCGCTATCACAGCTATGCACAGTCAGCCTGGGGGAGGGTAACGGGAGACTCACACGGCTGTCCAGCTCAGCTGGGAACTTGGTCTGGAATTTGCAGATGGTCCCTTCAGTGTAATCCCTCTGGATGAAGACCTTGGTGGCCAGCGAGGCACTATGGCGCAGCTCCTGGAGATTGTGGAACTGAGGGAGACAGGAGGGGACAAGTGGAGACGGGTGACTGGCCGGGCCGGGGATCGCACTCTCTGCTCTGGCCTTCTCTGGGAGAACCAAATACACTGGCTATTGCCAACGTATTTCCCAAAAAGCTCAACAAGAGGTACATTACCGTATCCTGCACACACTTTAAAAGGCAAGTGGGAAATTATTCACTTGATGGGTACATGGCAATACATCTGTCAAATCTTATAAAGCTCTTCCCTTGCTCACGTAGTGACCTGTCCAGTGCTATAATGGCCGGCATGCTCTAATCATTAAATTAACCATGAAATTACACCACATAGCCGTTAAATTAGAAGGCACGTCTTCAGTACAGCGGTCAGGTATCTTGGAGGAGGAGGAGGAGACCTTCACAAAGCGTTAACAAAGTCAAAATTTCCATTAGGAGGTCTGGCATGCCGCGCGTATTGAACCGATGCTTTGTAAATGACACTGGAGCATTATCAATCTTCCGCCGTTGTCTGACAGGTGAGGCAAGCGGCCGCCGGAAGAGCAGCGGGGGGCTGAACCAGCGGTGCGCGTTCCAATCGCTGAGTGCACATTAGTGGTGGTTCCACTCACCACCCGTAACTCAGCGTGGTGCACAAACTCCAGCAGTGGGTTTGAGAGGGCGTTGCGTTCGTCTACCAACCCGAACCCATGCTGATGCGTCTCGAGGGAGGGACCTGACTCACTGGTGCAAAGAAAAAAAAAGCTTGAGCATGCAGCCTGCTCTCTGTTTGGCCTATCTTCCCACAATGCTTTTCCTGCAAGCCCCGTCCATAGCCCCGTCTTTAGCTCACCACCTCCCAACCACAGGCAATGTGGAACCCCTGGCGTGAGGCTATGCTCGTGGGACCTGCTCGCGAGAGATTCGTACCCAGGTGCCGTTGATTTCAACGTGGTTTCAGTTACATCGATATATATATATACCCCCGCCAGTGTCACGTCCACCCCAATGTGTGAAGAGCTTTATATACATACATTTTTAATTCAACATTAATTATCATTTTTAATTCAACAGAATTATATGAATATCAGATGTTGTTTATTTCACCTTAACACATGTCATTTCAATTAATGTAAAGCTGTTAATTCCAATGCATTAAACATATGAGTACTATATCCCACAATAGCAACATCAAACACTCCGTCTGTGTCAGCACAATCTCTCTGTGCTGTGTATAGAACATTTTTTACATATCCCTGCAGGATCTTTTGGCACTGTTAACTGTCCTGCTGGACTCACCCTCACTCTTAATAATAAGACTGTTAATCATTGGTGTAGCTTCCATGAGCAATTTCCCTAGCAATATGGTGCCACAGTGATCTGGCGGAGACAAGAGTCATCCGTCCACTACAGAGCGAGGAAGCCCGTCCACATGGAGCACGGGAGGGGGTCAGCTCCCTGCAAGCGGAGAGTTGAGATGGGGACTGCAGGCGGCAGTGACTGAGTTACTGTGTGTTGGCCAGCAATGTGGTGGCCACCACCAACGCCATCACATAGTGCTGGCATGCACAAACAAGGGGGGCGGATGTGATGAAAAGTGTGTGTGTGTGTGTGTGTGTGTGTGTGTGAGGTATCCATGCCTGCCAACTGCCAGCTCCTCGGTATGAAAGGTAGTTTTTAATTATAATTAGAGTGGCCAGCAGGGCAAATATCAAAATAGCATCAAGAAGTCCTCTCCATACACAGGTCCTCTGATCTCAGACAGACGTGGTGACCACACCAGCCTCACAGCATGTTCGTTTCTCAAGACCCACCTCTTCCCAGATCTGCAAACGCTCAGTCGAGTTAAAAGCATCTTCCTTGGTGCTAGTTACTGGGATGGACAGCGACGGAATAGGATTTGTCAGGTACCCGTCTTATTCTCGCTTGTCTCCCGCTCTTCTATGCAGAGGTGTAAAGGTGTGGGGCGGAACATGGAGAATCAAAAAACCTCATGTCCAGAGCGGCAATGCCCAAAGCTCTGTGCGTCATGGTTTCATGAGCGATACAATCATCTGATGTTGACCAAGAAGGCAACCCCCCCACCGCTGAAAAAAAAAAATCAGTCCTCAAGCTCATAGAATTAAGCTCTGCATTTGCCCTCCTCCCCAAAAAAATCCACCGCTCTGCTGTCGCTTAGAATATTTGGGAAACTGTTTGTCATTCTTCTCCCATAAATTGTTGGACAGATGGCCAATCCCAGATTAAAAGCCAGGGTGCCTTTTAGATCTGTCAATCATGAACGCATCATTAACTTCCCCCCCAGTCTTACAAAGATGTCATTTGTTTCATCCCGCTGGGAGTTGTTTTCTTTCCAACGGCTATTTGTAGCAACATTATCAAAGCTTGAATGAAGGAGACAAAAATAAACGATGAAAAACTCGGAAAGCAAAAAAAAACGTTCCCGCAGTAGACCTGACTCGGACAGTCATCATGCACAAACAGCAAAAGACACACCGAAAACACAAACACGCGTCAACACAAGTCAGCCACGTCAGCACAAGGAGGCAACTGAAACATGTTGTCTCTTTTGAGGAAAAAATATCCCCAGCGCTTTTATTGATATTCTGTTCACAATAGCGACACTTTCAAAACCGTTGATGACTAAAAATACTTATAATCCCCCCTTGTGTATCTGCTTTACTGTAGCTTGAGTATCAGTTAAAAATGTCAATGTTTCTATGAGCCAATCAAAATAAACTATTTTATGCAACGCACCCTGACGACATTGTACCTTTTTTTTAGAACAGCAACTCATCATGCGAGACAGAAATGTGTAATTATTGCTCTTGCTGAGTTTTACCCTCAAATTAAACAATCTGTCCAGGCGCCAAATGTTTTGTCACTATGTACATCTACAAAGAAATACAGTCTGGAAAACGCCACACAGAATGTATATTCTTGGCTGATAACAGTCACACTCCGTTCTGCCATCTCCACACAGGTCTTTTTTTGTGATCTTGACTCATCCTCCCGCATGTCGCGGTCAATCTTGATCAGGCATCTGCCTTTCTGGCCTTGCAAGCCCGTCGGGTCAGCTCAGAGCAGTTCCATCCTGTCCCTGAAGCAGTGTAACATATCTGTTGCTAGATCCTGAGAAGCAGGATGAACAGTAGGTATGTTGCCTGTCGGTATATGGCATTAGGTATATTCTAGACCAGAACCCCATCAGTTTTATGCTCAAATCCCTGGACTGGTCCCCAGACTAGTTTTACTTCCTCACTGTAGATGTGAGCCATGTCATGGTTCACATTGTCCTGAATTACGCCTCCCTGTTAAACTGTCATCACATGGTGAGACGTGACTTTGCTTTCTTCACAGTGTAGAGGGTGTAATAGGTAAGTTTGGTAAAGTATTCAACCATTTCGTTCAACCAATTTACTACGCCACACAATTACAGTGTATCCAACAATAGGGCAATTACAGAAAGGGCCATGCTATCGGAAAGAGGGCAGGCTCCTAAAGAGCTTTTACAAGACGTGCGCCGGAAACATTGCCATTGTCCCCGCACCTAGGGAGTACAGCTCTCTCATTCCCTGTATTTTTCACACCAACGAGGGTCCCATTCTGCTGTAGATTAATGAAGCGCTGGAAAGCGCTTTAAGAAACGCAAGCCGAGCAGGGATCGGTAAAAATCAAACTTTTTGTTAATTTGAGACTCCCACACTGAATGAAGCTAAATCCTCTGGGCTGTTAACATTAAATGAGCAATGAATAATTTATGAGCTTTGGACCAGAACAGTGGAACCCTGCCAGAAACAGATACTCCGGAGCGACTGTTCTGCGGTCAGCGTCTAACAACAACCGGCAAACCCCCACCCCCCAACACTACCACCATCCTGCAAACACAACCGATCGATGGGGCAGCTTTCAGAACGCCACTGATCAGAGATACAAGGCCTGTTACACATGTGAGCAACAGGGTAGATCCTAGTGGTCAGAGATAAATGAGCCAAAAGTTAAAACTTTGGAAATCTTTGCTGTATTCACTCTTCTTGAAAGTGGATGTTAATAGCAGTGCATAAGGGTACCAACAGACGATGGAAAAAGATATCAGCAAAAATATTCCACTGAGCAACTGATCTATCCAAAAGAGGGGTGGTGCCTGCTTATTTGCTGAGTGGAATGATTCTTGGTGAGCTGTAAAGTACACTCAAAAACACTCCCAGTATTGTGTGCAATCACACTCCAAAATCTTTATCCGGTCATCAACGACATCAATTAATGAAGCCTGCTTTGATCTGCCAAAACCGCCAACGTGTCATTTTACTTCTGAGCTTTCTCTTCAATGGTGCTCGACACCTCAACAGACAACGATACCATTGAAATAGCCTGTTGTTTTTCTAATGTTGTTGAGGATAAAATTATAATTCTGTAGAGTGCGTAGCGGACAACCAATAGGACCTGTGCGGTTACTTTGATAACAAACCAGACAACTGGCTATTTCTCAAAAACACTTGCCCCAGCTCATATGCAAAACTTGCTAAAGACACGCGCTGTGCAGCAGCAGAGCAAGACGAACCCATGATTTTGAGAAGGGGGGTCAACACGTGGTGGTGGAGGGAGGTGGCAATCTAAGAACCCTTGTTTTCTGCAATATCAGAGGTTGGAATTCATTCATTTTGTCGTTCTGCGCCGCTGCCCTTTATTGCATCTCTGCCTTCGACTTGACAAAATCCTGTAGCCTACTGCATAAAAAGCAGGGCCACTGACCCATCTATATGCATCCTAATGCTTTCCCAAACTGACTCA
This sequence comes from Hiodon alosoides, assembly GCA_025775065.1. Classification (NCBI taxonomy): domain Eukaryota; kingdom Metazoa; phylum Chordata; class Actinopteri; order Hiodontiformes; family Hiodontidae; genus Hiodon; species Hiodon alosoides. The sequence goes on from JAOYSI010071537.1 coordinate 10,877, forward strand.
TTGAGTATTAGTCACATTACCAAGACGGGAAATTTAATAAAAAAATGTGTTTTCCTCCCCAAGCAAAAAGAAATGCATGCTTCATGCTGTTTTTTAATGCTTTGTTTAATGTGTACAAATGAGAGCAGATTAGTTTTCCCAATGTGTGTATACTATCTTTGTAAATAATTTAATGCATTGTACTTACTATAATGTGCTATTCATGCATTATTTATGTTTTTCTAACAGTCACAACAGGCCTGGTGTTTAAAAGAAATATATATTAGGCTACAATTAAATTCTGAGAAGAGAGCTCAACAATTTATATACCAGATTGAGAAAGATCCTCCATAAATCCCATGTTAAGAGATTTGTGAAATGGCCTCTCTGTCTCAAAAAGGGCCCACACTCACAGAGACAGATCTATAATTTTGATCTACAATTGTTGCCTGTCTATTGGCTACTGTTTGGTTAACCAGACAATGTTTCTCCACAGCTTGAATATAGATTATATGGCTTCTAAAAACACACATCTTAAATTCCAAACCAGAAGCATGAATCCTACTGTTTCCCATTATGAAGAAACATGTCCTTCTATGGGTTGAGTAATAGCCCTCCTCACACTTTGCGACCCAGGCACTGTGAAGTGATTTGTCGCGATTCTTAGTATGTGTCTGATGAAGGAAATACTGTCCACGGTGCTAGACACGCTTGAGCCTTCGCGATGTAGTAGAACCCAGCACGCCAGCACGCTCTCGTTAATAGATCCACTAGATTCGCACACAGAACTCTGCCAACAGCACACACAAACATGCCCCGAACTACCGCTTCCCCGGAAAGCTTAACATTGCGCGGATTGCATCTATATCCTCCTTAATGTCCCAGTAGTATACCGTACGTCACGCATCAGGCCCAAATACAATAACTATGTATATAAACAGGAAGCGTTTGGTTTGTTCTCAGAACACTTTGCTACTTTTCGAATCCAAAAAGGAAAACGTGATTTGTATGTTGAACATTCGATAATCGAGTTGCACCTACCGTGTATACAGTATTTTCCATTGGTTCTGTGCCGTATCAAATGTTTCAACAAAGTGCATTTTTTTATTCGGTAATTTTACTCGTGAAGTGATTTACTCTCAACCACATCCGAAACATTATCGTATTACATATTCCTTCTGAATGTGTCCTTGCTGCAGTTTCATTCGAAACACAAGTTGCAGTAAAGACAAAACATTTTTTTGAGTACACTTGTAGCGTTTCCATTTCTTCTTCCGATTTGCATGCCCATTTAACTAAATCTAGTATTTTTTCTATAAAAAACTGTCTGAATATACCTTTAGTCCTAGTGAAGATCTAGGGGGAAATCTTTTTCTTTACCAAGTGCAAGCGACCCCCTGAATCAACACTAATCCCGATACAAGGACGTTCACAATAAATCTTTATTCTGTATCGTTTAACAAAATACTTAGCTTTGCCTTATAATAACATAGGCCTATAATACATTAACTCCAGCGTCCCCGTACAAAGATACTGTATTTAAATAAATACACAGATTATTACCTCTGTCGCCATGTTGCCATCAGAGAGTACAGGATCTGTCCCGGTGCTGAAATCGTTTCCACTTGTTTTAGTGGGACTGTGCAGCGGAGCTTCGCGGGAAGGTGGGAGGGACAACCCGGCGGGAGTGGAGGAAACAGCTGCCGAGGGTTTAACCATCACGTTCAAGAGATTAAGCACGCGATCTGTTTGTCTTTGCTGAAACCTGACTAGTTCACTTAAGAGGAGCTTTGGGGGAGGCAGTGTTCTATTGAGTTATTAAGGTATCATAATACAATTTTAAATGATTCCGTAGACAACGTCAAAATAAACGATTAATCAAATTAACTTGATCAACAAATAATTCATATAAGCATTATTTTATAAGCACTGTGTACGTTTTGTACGAAATGCACGCCTTGAAGTGTAAATTTCCCTTCATCCTTAATATTTCAGATGTAAAGGTTCTGTTGCAAGCTTTCATTGCACCGATCCCACTATTTCAGCGTTCTCAGTTACAAAATGTATGCCAGCAGTCAGCCCCTTAACCGTTAGCTAGCCAGCCTGTTTCTGCCACGATGCCGATCAACTCCATACTCTCCCACCCGCCGCTCGAACCTGCACTTTCGTACATGTCTCCCGAACAAACCGCTCGTAGAACCGAACCGCAGACTCACAAAATTCTGGTTTTCGGCTCCGTTCGCCGCAATATATTTTCACAATTAACGTGCATTGGGATTTATTACAAAACAAACTAAATAGTCCGCACGTACTTCCAAAATGAGAGTAGAAAAACATAATCACCTTTAATTACACAGTCCAGTTTCGTGAACTGCTTTCTGCGATAAATGGTCTACGATTAAGTTCAAACGAAGAACGTGTGGCAGTTCAATTTATAGAATACAACGAATGGGAGATTTAATAGGTTAAGTCAGTCACCGACCATAAATAAACCAACGAGTCCTGACCTCCTAGTGGAACGCTAACTGGACGGATACGAAAGACGTATGAGTGTCTGTAAAACAGTTTTTAGCATTTCACAACAGGCCTACTTAGCATGTACTTAGATGAAGCACGGCAACGTCGTGACATTTCGTCCTATTCAGAGAGTTCCAACCAAGAAGGCCTACGTATATGGAGGACCAAAGTACTCAACATTAAATTAATAAGTAAAACATTAAATACATTATTTTATTTTGAAATTATTCCAAGTGCTCCATTATAATGAAATATGTCACTTTTCAACATAATGTTAGCATTTTCGCATATTTCAAAAGAATATAAATTTGCCAAATTATTTTTCATTAGAACATTTATCATTTCATAATGGCCTGTGTATTTTATAGCTTTTCATTTCAACGCGGTTTTTCCAAAAATAGCATAATACCGCAAAAATATTTATGAAAAATATTTTTTGGTCAGGTTTTTAAGTCTGAAATGGTGGTGAGACATCAAAGCAGAGATATCCTGAAGGTAGATGGTGATGGTGATCGGAGATCATTGAAGGGGGAAACGAGAGAAAAAGTTGAGTGTCATCAGTATAACAGTGATAAGAAAACCCATGAGCAGTTATTAATTTGCCTGGAGATTTCATGTATAAAGAGAAGAGGAGAGGGCCTAGTATTGAGCCTTGGGGCACTCATGTGATTAGTTTGAGTGGGGCAGAGAGTGTCTCTCTAGGCAACCTGGTAAGAGCGACTAGACAGGTAAGAATCAAACCAGGTAAGAGCGGTGCCTGAGTCCTTTGACCTCAACCTCTCCCAGTCTCCCACACACAAGTCTGGCCGACAGCTGGACATTAGCTTTACCACCAGCTCTACCACCAGCCTCATTGTTACACAATGACCACCACGTCTTCAATTTTTTTTACCTACCTATCTGCGTCTTCCTCCTTCTTCTCCTCACACTTTGTTCCCTGTCTCCTTCCTATCTGTACTCAGTAAACCATTCCTCTTATGTTACTGCAATAGCATCCTTTGTTGAACAACTTTGTCATCTCATCCCCATGCTTCCACCAAAGCACTGGTTCTTAAGACACCCTGCACACCTCCTGAGCCCCACTGAGAGTTACAGGACAGCTTGCTGACCTGTCCATCTTCAAGTCCCTTCTGTCTAACTTTTCCACTGCACAGTCTTCTACACTCACCAGAGGTCCTACATCTCCTGCAGAAACACTGACCCACCACCTGTCTACTCACCCCTTCCGACAGCACTACATACCACGAGCCTGAATTTAGGAATTTAGAATCTAGGAACTGGTGATTGCTAAGTCTTGCTAAGAATTAGTTTTAGCTCTGTATTGATTTTATATTGAATGTTTGTTATTTACTTATTCTCATCAAAGAAGACAGTAATGGGGAAAAAATAAAAGCAGTAATTTTTGTAGAGCAAAATATTATTTGCGAAAAAATAAAGCCGACAGACTTAATGTGCAATGAACTCAATATTTATCTATATTGAATACATGTAAAGGTAAATGACTTGTTATTCTATTAGCACATTTATAAATTAAAAGTGGACTATACATTTTTGAAGTATTATGAGTATGGTCTAAGGTGTGATAATTTTATTGCAAAGGATAAAGACATTTAAAAACTAAAATATGAGAAAGAGCTAGGAAGATATGATAAAAGCAACTCTGGAACTAAAAGGTTCTAATTCAGATCCTTCAAGAGAAAACAAAGATCAAAGCACTGTAATATGATTGTTTTTTTAATTAACTGTAGTAACTGTAGTTACCCCCTGTACATAATGTTGTTTTCTCTTGTCATATTTATATATTTAATTACTTTCCTCACATTACATGATTGTCAGTCCCTACGTAGTAAGCAAATGGTGGTAAGCCACAAACAGCAAACCATACAACTGATGCTATAGCATCAGTTAATTAGCTTCCCCTGGTGACGTCTGAAATATGTTCTTCAGGCTAGAGTTACACCATCAAAGATATTGACGTTTATTAAGCAGATAGCTGCTGTTCCACATTTCTATACATATTGGTCAGTGTGCAGTTATCTTGCAATAACAAATGGTTTCCTCTTCCCTTAATGTTAATTATCATCTCCCGTCCTCTTCTTATTGTTACTGAAGGAAGAGCTACATTTGGACTGGAACGTTTCTATAAATGCTCTCTTTGATCGAAATACTTTGACAAGTTTCTCAGAATTCCCTTTGATGCCAAATATCAGCCGTGTAAAAAAAAAGGCTGTATATGCTAAATGCAAGTTACTTTAGTTGAAATAAATAACATGTTAACAGGCTATGAACAGGTAAAACATTCGTTTTTATTTCTTTTTTGCTTTAAAGACCTCAATTTTCTCAGAGGAAACGCTGAAGATGGACAAAGTGCCAGCCGGTCGGTCGGGATACACAACCTCTGAGATACTCAACCTTTGTTGATTCCAATATTAATCACCTAATGAATCACGATCATCACTGTGTATCAATTACAGACTACGTGTATGCAACAGTGTTATTTCAGTGAAAGGTCAGGCCTTGCCTTCAGGATGAATTAACTCATCAAGATTAACCCAGTCAGCTCATTAGGGATTAGGGACCGCTTTAATTCTAAGTCATTAAAACTATTTAGGGGTCAACCTTTTTATTAAAAAACGTGTTCTTCCTGGTACTCTAATTTTTTTGAAAGAGTAAAACATAAAGCAAAATAACACAGAAGAGATGGATACCCTGCTAATTCCTTCTAGAGGCCCCAGATCTTGTGTCACTTTGCAATTTCTCCTGTAGGATTTGCCTATATTTTGCAGTCACTGGTGCCTCCCAACCATTGCTGATGAGAACGTTCCCCTGTTACGTTATGCTGCCACCATGGCTGACAGTAGGGATTGCGTGGACTGGGACACTTGTTGTGTTGGCTTTTCTTTGTAGCTAATACTTTCAATTCCGCCCAAAAAGATTCAATTTTGTTTTGTCTGATCACTACTAGAAGAAAACCAAACACTCGGTCAATTTGATAATCCTGAAGAAAGGAGACCGTTATTTTTAAAGGTGTGATGGGCTGCCAGGAATTCACAAACCTGGGAGCGGAGAAATACAGTTCCACTGGCAGCGGCACGACCATGCTGCAAATAGGACCACACTCCCTCTTAATTGCCTGCGACCACTGAGTTTTCAGGGGCTGAACCGTGGAGCTGTGTTTCAGGGGATACAAAGCGGCGGCAGCAGTCTGAAAGAGGAGATGAAGGGTTATCACTGAAATTTGCATCACCCCTCCTGTTGAAGACCTTAAAATGTATGGAGATTTTGTTTCTTATCCCATCCTGGTAGAGCTTCCTTTCGCCCTGGTGATGTGAAATTTACTGCAGGTGTGTTGTGTTTTTTAGTTGTTTTTTTTGTCGTTTCTTCATCTTTTCCACACCAGCTTTGTGAAAGCTGTTTTTTTTTCCCTTAAAAACATGTGTCACAATTATTGGCACCCCTTGAATTTTTTTATGAACAAAATGTAATAGACGTGTATTCCTAATGAGTATTTCATTTTTAAAGTAAGAGCCTTTGGTAACTTGTAAGTGGTCATCCATGTTTCATCCTGTTTCACTTAGGGACAAATTTGACAAACAGGCTCCCGTAGTCATCCATCAACATGAGAAAAGCCAGAGATCACACAAAACAAATTCAACAAAAGGTTGTTGTCCTTAAAAAACTGGGCAATGGCAACAAAAAGATGTACCTGAAAATGCCAATCTTGACTGTTAGGGCATTAATTAAGAAATTTAGAACAACTGGAGCTACGATGACCCTGCCTAGCAGAGGAGCATTTTGCCCTCATGCAGAGTGAGGAGGATGGTTTGAGTGGTTAAAAAAAAAAAAAAATCTCCAAGGATCACAGTTGGAGAATTGCAGAAGTTTGATACATCTTGGGGTCACCAAGTCTCCAAAACAACAATTAGATGGCACCTCTATCACAACCAGCTATACGTATATATAAATCTCTTCCTATGTTCTCCCACCATATCAGACATTATAGGAGATGACTCAGTGCTGTTATCTTGGCAAAGTAATAAATGCAGGGGTGCCACATAATTATATAACATTTATAACATTTATAACAACATAATATAACAATTATATTATATATAACAATTATATAACAAATTCAAAATTTAACTAAATTAAAGGTAAGACTTATCTCCTATTCTGAGCTTAAGATCAAGCTTCAAAACAACTATTTTTTACATACTTTTTTGTTCATATTTATGTAGGCTGCCAAAAACTCCGGAGTACATTTTTCTCCCGACTTTGTAATTCACTTCACCCCTGCTCCTCTAGATGGCAGAATAGGATCCTATTTTCACAACCATCCAAATGACCGTTTTTCAAACATTATTTTCGTGGCTAAAAGAGATTGACAAAAGATTTCAGTGAATAGTTGGGCCCGTGTGTCAAAAGAGATTAGAAGAACAGAGTGCAGATACACTCCAATGCTGAGGCACGAATGTTCTTTTTCTTCTTATTGTACCTGAGAGAACATCTCTTACCAGAGCACAAGACTTCAGCTCATATTCGAGTCCAAAATCCAGTACTCCTTCCTTTCCTGCTGAACCATTTGTGTATGTCACTCAAAATATGAATCCACTCCCAGTAAACAGCGATCTCAACAGAGAACTTGGTACCATGTGTAAAATCTATCTGGGTGATAAGGATATTGGTGTCTCCTCTTGCAATTAGCCTTGTGGCCTCTTCGTTCAGGTCTCTGTGTGCTATGTTAGGATAAAGTGTCTGCTGATTGGAGTCTGCAATCAAAACTAAAAGTCGTGAATATCTTCATCATTGTCATTACTAATTTTCATTAAGATTAATATCAACAAGTAAAAAAAAAATTAAACAGTTAAATTATATCTGTATTCAATAAAATGTTATATTAAGATTGATGAACATTGATTTTACATTGATTGATTTAGGAAACGCAAACGAACAGGAGAACGAGCCAACTCCACACAGACAGTGGCCTGAGACTAATTCAAACCCTTTACTAAATGTTGTTAAATATCTGTGGAGATTGCTACTGTTACATCCCCATACTTGTCGCTTTGTGTCTGTGTAATGTTGTTCATTCTATGCTTGTCCCTCCCTCCGTCTCTTACAGTTATCCATGTTGGTTTCGTTGGTCGGTTCGTTCCCCTGTCAGTCATCGCTAGCCTGCCTGTTCCTGAGCCACATTCTGTGATTCTGTGATCTTTGTGCCTATTACCAGTCGTTAGTGGTTGTTACAGGCTCACAGTCACACACACACGCACACACACACTTAGCTCATTCTCAATCTCCTCGACTGATTTGATACGAATGGCATAGTGGTACGTTTTCCTTCTGTTTTCAGGTGGATTTAATGTTTGATTATGGTTTATCCCTTCTAGAACCCTGAAAGGGATTGTTCATAGGTAAGATCCGTAGATCAGTACACTATGAAAGAATCTGGGAGGTACTGTCCTGCGTTTTTAGTTAGAGGGGCTAACTGTCACTAGTAGAGCCGGTCAGATAGCGTGAGTTTTGTTTTCCTTTCATTTCTTTGGTACCATTCAGCCTCCCATGGGGCGTACTTCAGTACTTCAATAAATTTCCCTTTATTTGCATTGTATTTCATTGTGGGTTGTCTGTGTTGTACACCTGACTCTGCATCCTGCACTGACTACCATGTATGTGCATAAAGAGTGTTGCGTTCCCCTATCCTTTCTAGACATACCACCTGCGGTTTTCGTAGCAGCTACTGAATGACACCAACACACACACACACACATTCCCTGGGCCTAGGTACCACCATGTCTACTAAACAGCACTTACTTCATTAATAATATAATAATTATAATAATGAAAGAGGAGCCTTCAATCAACTGTATCTACTCACCAGCCTTCTTCTATCATAAATATATTGTGTACTATATCACATACAATGGGAAAGCCAAAAAGGCATATTACTAACCACTATGTGCAGCACCATACAATTTGCGCAGTATCCAGACAGAGGGTTTTATAATCTGGTGATTTCAACTGTAATGGGCACCTGTTGATGACATCGGCATCTGTATCACCAGTTGTTGTTAAGGAACAAATAAATTCTATTTAATTTTAGGAGTTAGCCCTGTTGATGATGAATGACAATTTTTGGGAAAAACTAAAGTATACTTGTGGTGTTTACAACATATTAGTGGTTAAAAATGCTTTAAAAATAACACAATGTGAAAACTTCTCAATAAAATATTTGGTCTTTATTATTTGTCATGCTTTTCATTTAAAAAGAGTTTGTTTGAAAGAAACACTACAGACAGAGCATGAAAACAAGGTGTATAACTGTATACATTTCCTTCATTAAACAATCATCTTAATATTCATATTTCACTATACAAACGCTACACAATATACATACGACAGTTTGGTCCCAATTTTAATAATAAGTATGAAGATAAATAATGGGAAAAAGAAAGTGGAAGATTTTATTTTTTTTCTTTCCTCGGGGAGAACCGGTTACCGCACGTTTATGTATATTCAGGTATGCGAGTCTTTGTTTCTGTGTGGTCTGTCTGACTTTCTGGGAGTGAGGTCTTCAGGCCATGGCATTATGGGAGGGGAAGGATTCAGGGTCAGGTTCGATTTGCAGCCGATTCCTCGACCACAAAGGTGTAATTATACTGTAACACAACACAGTGCAAAACACTATATATTACACTTTACACACAGATTATATCCTGCACGCAGTATAACAAACACAAATAACACAGACAGACAGACACACTTACCTCATTCTCAATCTCCTGCACCGATTTGATACGAATGTCATTTAGAGTGTTCGAAGAGATCTGAAAGGGGGAAGGAACGCAGAATAGCACTGGTATAAAAAATAGCACTGGTCTCTTCCTGTTGTCCCCGATACAGTGAAAGCCTTAAAAACAATCAGCATAAGCCTTATAGCACGAAGAAAATAAATGATCTTTTTACAGTTTGGTAGTTGAGGTGAACATGCACACCCAATAAGTGTTTTTAACTTTGACAAAGATCAAGAAGCTCATAAGAGAGTTAGGAATAAAACTGGCCAAAGTACTTACAGTTCCATTTGGTGAGGCCTCAAATTTTGGGTGCAGGGCAAAGGGTACCCCATCCATAGCTAGGAAAGATTGATGGGAGAGTGTTTCAAGGTGGTCAGACAAACTGGGCAAGATCACATAGTCATATTCATATACCTGAAATGCAATAGATGTTGCTGCTGTCATAGACACTGGCAGAGGAATCTTTGATCTCAAGGTTACTGCGGCGACGGCTCAGCTTCCCCACTGATGTAGGTGGGCCGTTACTATGGATACAACAAAAGGTATAACCTATAACAATGCTGTGGAAACAATTCATAATAAATACTTGAGGAGAATGTGGAAGCGAATTGTTTGGTTTGAAGGCGTGTACAGGGCAGTAGTACCTTGGCCTCAGGGGCAATGGGGGTGCAGGTTCATCCAGGGAGAGCCTGTTGATGCTCAAGCTAACACTACGGGGCTTGGCCAGGGGCTTGGGGCTGGAGAAGGGTCCTTTTTTACACCAGATCACATATCCATGCATGTCCCTGAGAGAAAAGAGGGCTTGTCCATGTGTTTCGAAAAATTAACACAATACACACTCCAAACTCATTGTAGTGTGCGTGTGTGAATTTAACTTTAAAGAATTTAAATACTTCTTCAGACTATCAAACCATCCTTCTCTGATTTTGACAAAATGACTGACCACGAAAAAATAGCTATTGGGGGAGGGACACACAGCTCCATAGTTGTTATTATTTCAATAACAGCAGTAGAAATAGTAGTTGGTCATCACAACCATTTAATTTTACATTGGTTCACACACACACACACGTATGTGAACCTTTTGGAATTTCATTGTTTTCTGAATAAATGTGTCATAAAATGTGATCTGATCTTCATCTAAGTCAAGGGTATTGACAAATATAATGTGTCTAAAATAACAAAATAAATTCTGATCCCTCATGTCTTTATTGAACACACTCACTCATTCAACATTCAAAATGGCAATGGAAAAAGTAAGTGAACCCTTATAATTAATAACTGGTTGACCCCCCCTTGGCAGCAAAAAACCTCAACCAGGCGCTTCCTGTAACTGTGGATCAGACCGGCACATCGTTCAGGAGGAATTTTAGCCCATTCTTCCTGGCAGAACTGCTTTAGCTCCATCATATTCTTTGGACGTCTCATGTGTATGGCTCTCTTCAAGCCATTCCATAGCAGCTCTATTGGGTTGAGGTCTGGGCTCTGACTAGGCCACTCCAAAAGGCCGATTTTTTTTTCTGAAGCCATTCTGTTGTGGACTTGCTCCAGTGTTATGGGTCGTTGTCCTGTTGCATCACCCAACTTCTACACAGTTTCAGCAGACGTAGAGACATTCTCACATTATCCTGAAGAATTGTCTGATATACTTGGGAATTCATCTTCCCTTCAGTGATTGCAAGCTGGCTAGGCCCTGATGCAGCAAAGCAGACCCAAATCATGATGTTTCCTCCACCATACTTTACGGTTGGGATGATGTTTTCATGATGATATGCTGTGGTCTTTCTACACCAGATGTAGTGCTGTGTGGTTCATCCAAATAGTTTAATCTTAGTTTCATCGGTCCACAAAACATTTTGCCAATACCGCTGTGGAGTGTCAATGTGCTCTTTTGCAAACGTCAGGCGTGCAGCAATGTTCTTTTT
>JAOYSI010071548.1:0-15060 GCA_025775065.1 Hiodon alosoides
CCCCACCCCCCCCCCCCCCCCCCCCCCCCCCCCCCCCCCCCCCCCCCCCCCCCCCCCGCCCCCCCCCCCCCCCCCCCAACTGTGGCTTCTGGTGTCTAAGTCTGGGTCTTTTCCTGAGATAATGTCTGCCCACACAAACATTTCTCTCCTACTTCTTACTGACACCAGCTGAATAGAGTGGGTTCTAAGTGGATGCCATTAATGACAATTAAAAGCTTATATAGGTGTGTGTCCTGTGCCACGAGAATGGTTGGCCCTCTATTTAGAAAACCACACTTTCCTTTTGAAAGCACTCAGATAAAACTGCTACTATTGCAGGAGAGCTTCATTAAGGGTTGTGAAATGTCATTTATGCTATGTAGCCTTATTTTTCCTTTGTTTAGATGTGTTCGTGTCACACTGTGTTGTACTGTACCTATTTAACACTAAGTATAATAACAGACTAGCGTGCAACATTCCCTCGGAGGAGAGTCTGTGTTACAGAGAATACAGAGAGCTTTTTTCGATTCCCATCAGATTCCTACTCATGTACGCTAATGAGGGATGTTCTGAAGGTATCCAGTCTCTGTGCATGTCTGGATCTCTGAGAGTCTCTGGATCTCTGAGAGTTTCTGGATCTCTGAGAGTCTCTGGATCTCTGAGAGTTTCTGGATCTCTGAGAGTTTCCGGATCTCTGAGAGTCTCTGGATCTCTGAGAGTCTCTGGATCTCTGAGAGTTTCTGGATCTCTGTGCTTCTTCAGCATGCGGATGGGCGAGGTGTGCGGTGGTGAGGTGTGAGGTGTTCATGGGGCGAGGTGTGAGGTGTGCGTGGGGCGAGGTGTGAGGTGTGAGGTGTGCGTGGGGCGAGGTGTGCGGGGGGTGAGGTGTGCGAGGTGTGAGGTGTGCGGGGGGTGAGGTGTACGTGGGGCGAGCTGTGAGGTGTGCGCTGTGCCCTGCCCTACCTCTCTCCAGCTCTGTGATCCTCTCCAGCAGCGAGTTGAGGGTGCTCTCGGTGCGGTGGCGGTGAGCGGCCGTCTCGTTGTACAGCTGACTCTTCTCTTGCTCCAGCTCGGCCACTTTGCCCAGCAGCTGCCTCTCCAGGTCCCCCAGCCGGCGCTTCAGCAGGTCGCGGAGCTCACTGGGGAACGAGGCGCCTGACACGTTCGCACGCAACTGCTGCTGCTGCCGAGGGGAAATGTACGCTAAATAAGACCCGGCGCCACAGCCTCCTCAACGTGACTTAATTAAAATAGTCAACAAAGCCACTGAAGACATCGCCATGCTAACAGTTTCCACAAAGCCAGACATGTTGAACCAACTGAATGTCTTTCCCTGCCTTTCGGAAATGCTGCTCTGCCCCTCATTAAGGGTGATGATTTGCGCACCCCGATAAACTAAAGACGAATTATAAATCTATATAAACTGTATATAACCGAGATTCTTCAGTAACAGGACATCAGTGAAGCTACAATGTTAACATGATTTCAGTCGACACCCACCGTTTCAGTATAACAATCGTGTTCTATTCGAAATTAATCAACAGAGTTTTAATGGTGAACAAGGACTTGTTACGGATTCATTTTTCCTAATCTTGATAATGTTACGCGAGGAAACAGTGACAGTTTTCTCTTGACACTCCTAGCAACAATACGTAGTGATTAAAAAAAGATTCTGTGACAAATCTGCAACGCTGCAGTACAAATCAGCCGTCACCAACTGCAAAATGTATATTTTTATTGTTGATAGAATGCACGTAGTAATCGCCAGAGAATGAGGAATATAACTATAGGATTCGAAATTAAATTTGCTTTATTAGAGCTATAATATTTTAGTATTGTTATAAAGTGGCACGAAACTTGGTCGTGATGCTGGCAGCTAGGGTTGTTACTGACAGGGTGTATTTCAAATGGAAAGAACATGCCACGTTAAACAAACGCGTCTTGAGATGTCAGTATATTCCTAAAAAAGTGTTGCAATTAATTGAGACAGAGAAAAATCCACCCGGCGGCAGATATATGGTTTAGACCCTTTTTTTGAAGGTCTGTCATTTAAGATGTCAGACTTTTCAACACAGATAATCCCATTACATTTATGTAGGTACAATGTTGAATAAACCCAAGCTTTTCAGGTGGCCAATACAACACAGATTATATTATCGAAACCTAGCCTTATTCGTACAGAAAAAGTATAGGCATGTGTGTGTGTGTGTATATATATATATATATAATTAATAATGAGGGGGGCGGCTTCGATGTATATACTACATATAAAACTCACTGTTAAACACGCCAGAAATTCCCATTTTTTTATGCTACAGCAAAGCCTGCACTTATTAACCATTTTTAATTAATGTCTTGTTATCTACTGATTGATTTTTTGATGTTGCTGTAACGTAGTTATTTTAACACACTAATGTACACGACAGTGTCTGCAGGACATCGCATTAGGCATGCATCTGTCGCCCGTATTTATATCAACTCTCCGACCTCACCTCCAAGTTATCCAGTCGGTTTTTCAGATTCTGCATCGTTTTCCCCAGATGGTCAATAGTCTCACCAGGGTCTCGCGGAAGATCCCCCATAGTGTTCTTACTGTAGTCCTTTCTCCACGAGCCTCGATCCCCCAATTTTCCGCCCGGCAGCGAATCCTCGGTCGCGGACTCGCAGCGGGAAAGTTTGGAAGTCAGTTCCTTGATCGAGTCTTGTTGGCTGACGATGGTTTCCTTTTGCTGTATGATTGTCTCTCTGAGTTGCATAGACACGTCCTTCAGTTCTTTGCCCTGAACGCTCGCTCCCTGTCCGGGGCTTGGGGAGACCGGGCAGTTTGGATTTGAACCTGTAGGGATTGCGGTACAGACAAAGCGGGTACCTTTGACGTCCTGACTGTGTACAACTATACCTAGCGCGTGAAAGCTAAGCAGCCCCGCTAAGAGATAAAACATGACTTCAACGAAGATAAGGCTAACTTATTGTGAGCAATTAACGTGAGTAATTATAAGACAGTATACCCACACTTTGTACAGGAAGAAACGAATTAACGACTGGTGTTTGGTTTAATACTGCTCAGATCTAATAGAAGAGAAAAAAAAAACATAAAGGTCCCCGATCTTTACTCGTTGGAATTGTTCCTCAAATTATTCTAAATTGCCCCAATGAGGAAAATAATAAAACCTAAAGCCAGTGAAACGGGTTGAAGTTGCTGTGCTGTACAAGTCGTATAAAAAGCGGCTCCGAAAGGATTCTCACGCAATGGTGCTGAAAAGACAGCACCTTGCTTTATCAAATTGATCTGCGGAGCTTGGCGCCGCGATAGAAAAGCTTGGATTGGCTGGGAGTCATATTACGTCACCCGCCCCCTTCTATGAAAAGGCGTGCCTGCGGCAAGTGTCAGGTACAATCTTCTGGGAAAGAGGTCTATTGAATTTTACAGGACAAAATGTACTGATTACGAAAGTAAATACAACTTGCGGAAAATTGCACAACTACTTAGACAACAAACATGGTATATGTTAGTTGGTAAATGGAAAATGAACTGTACACAAAGGCAGTTTGGACAATGGGGAAATTGAACGCAGTCTGTTGAATCTCTCGATTCCTTACGTTGTGGTTACAAAAATGATTACACTCAGACACAGACACAGCCAATCTGTACTACAGAGCCCCTCATCCTCTGAAATGAGTCTCACCCGGTCTGTATAAAAGTGCACTTCCTGATTCACACAGCAGAACGGCTAACTCCCGGTGCACATCGTATGCTCTACCTTCCGTCCACACGCTGTTGCCAGTGAATCATCGGTTTCCAGCGCGTGCTGCCTGCTGTTCATTTCGTTACCCATCAAACGTCAGCAATCAGTGACTCAGGCCCCAGCTGAGCGTTCTAAAACTCTCCTCCGCACTCTCTGACAATACTGACACCTCTCAAGTGCGTTCATCAAACAGCCCTGCGGTTAGGCCATCATAGGCTCCAACTCGACCATGGTGTCTGGGTAGGTTCTGAGCCTCTGGCCCAAGCCACTGCATGGGGTTAACAATGTGCGGAGACACCCCCTGTTGCACTTGTTGGGTCAGAACACAAATTGCTGAAGCAACTGGTTGGATGCTGCAGCATTTAATAACTATTACGTGCATTTCCTATTTCTCTGTGGCAAGGTCAAGGGCAGGGTATGTTGGGGGAACAAATTGCTTTTCAAAAGCCTGCAGGTGACTTTGATGTGGAGTATCCCCGTGAAAGGAAACACCAGTGACTCCAGGAGCACTCAGGAAATGTGGGAAAAGAACCCTTTTCCTTTTCTGCTGAAACCCCAAGAGAAAGGGGCACCGGAAAACTGTCAATTTAAGCTTAATTGGAAAAAAATGCATCGTTTTGAGAAATAACAAATAAACGTTCAAATGAATATTTTCACTTTTACACTGAATAAAGCCACATGTTCAGATTATCGTGTCTATGGTTCAAGATCACCAGATACTTTTCAGAACAAACCTTGTAACAGCAAGGTTTTGCTCCTTGTGGAGCCGCCCCTTACCGATATTTCAGGCGTACTCTACTGGTAGTGGGTTTGTGTCAACCATCTTTAGATATTGTTATAATGTCACCTTTGCACCATTTATAACATTTTTAGTATATTTTTCGATGTTTACACAGTAGTGTTTATACGCGCTACCGTTTCCACGACCAAAGCTCTCGCACAGTGTCCAATACAGACTGGTCGGAGAGCTGGTCGTAAGTCCAGGCGGTCGTTAAACAGGTAGGTCTTTAAGTGAGTAATACCTGTATTGGAAAGAAAATTTAAATGATGATTTTCATCAGTTCTCTTGAGGCCAGGCTTTTGTTTCGTGATGTGAAAGTGGTGGCGCATTTACGACCTTATGACATTTACGACCTTATGACATTTACGACCTTATGACATTTACGACCTTATGACATTTATGACCATTTATGACAGGTTGCTAGTGACATCAAATGTGTGGCGACGGCACCGCATTCAGATTGATTTCAAAAGACCCAGGCAGCTATAGTTAGCTAAGGTGAATATGTTACATTGTCAAAGATGATGACAGTGTTACAAAGTTTAGCGTAACAAAGTTCAGCGTTATAAAGTTCAGTGTTATAAGGTTCAGCGTTATAAACTTCATCGTTATAAAGTCCAGCTTTACCAAGTCCAGCGTTAAAAAGTTCAGCGTTACAAAGTCTGGTGTTACAAAGTGCTGCGTTAAAAAGTTCAGCATTACGAAGTCCAGCGTTAAAAAATGCAGCGTTACAAAGTGCTTCGTTAAAAAGTTCAGCATTACAAAGTCCAGTGTTAAAAATTTCAGCGTTACAAAGTTTTTGTCCTCGACTGCAAATAAACCAGTGAGCAATTATCAGGATGCTCAGTTATCTGTTATTTTCTCACGAAATGCTAAAGGCTAATTTATTTAATTATTTAGAATTGTTCCACTGCTAAGTTTCCCTTTGTAATCAATTAATTATTCACTAACAGCATTTCCAGTTATACATTATGAACCGCCGATCCCTATTTTATAACCACAGAGATGTTACTTTTATGTCTTTGATGAAAACAAGCATTCGTATTAGCATGAAAACGATGTACGCTGACAACAATCGACTTGTCTGCTGAAAAGTTTAATGAAATTTAAATTTAAATGTAATTTCATGTCAGCAGAGGCACCAATGCGTTCTGAATGTAATTTGAATGGTCTTCATTCTGTGCCATTCCATATACATGAATAAGAGCCACAAACGTCACTAAACTGGACAAGGTGCGGCATTACACCAGTCTAACCTCGAAAGACTACCGCGGCACTAAACTGGACAAGGTGCGGCATTACACCAGTCTAACCTCGAAAGACTACCGCGGCACTAAACGAAGACCGTGGTTTTGATGCTAATTGTGTGAGAAGAACAGATAGCTGATGTCTATATAAACCTAGGCTCTCTGGGTGCTACCATTACACAGAAGTTTGTTTTTGTACTTGCCAGAGCGCTGGGTTACCAGGGAAGGCC
This sequence comes from Hiodon alosoides, assembly GCA_025775065.1. Classification (NCBI taxonomy): domain Eukaryota; kingdom Metazoa; phylum Chordata; class Actinopteri; order Hiodontiformes; family Hiodontidae; genus Hiodon; species Hiodon alosoides. The sequence goes on from JAOYSI010071548.1 coordinate 5,984, forward strand.
CAGCCTATCCAATTAATGTCAAAATCTGTGTGACAGATTACATTGCTTCCCGCTGAGATGACTGTGGCAGGATTAACTGCAGCAGCTCCTTAGCCTGTTGGGTGTAAAGCTGCTTTTATAAGCACCTGCAGAGCACAGAATCCTCAGTGTTGCCAGGGGGCGGACCGGCGACAATGTGACAGTAGGTATTGGTGTAGACACTGCAGCCGTCTGAAATAAACGACCCATCTCCTCAATAACGTCAGGCAGATGAAAGCTGCTGGATGGATCAAAATGTCATCAAATATTAACGGATGGGAGGTTATGGATCTGGGATAGTTCAAACTTGAATTATAATATTTTACATTATTAATTTCCTTTTGCGAGGGACATTGGCTCAAGTTTTCAGTACTTTGATCAGGACTCCTAGCTACGTAGAAAACTACATATTCCCTTAATTGCAATGCGCCTCATATTTTCATTGGCTGGAGAAATAGAGGATAGGTTAGCAAAGGACACTTTTTTATCAGACTTTTTACTGACTACGTTATAATTTGTTCAGCAGTATTTGCTGCTTATCTCCTACTCGGACTGGTTGAGTGGCCCAGTTTCTGTCTGGGAAACTGGGCTACTGTTTGATAATTCAGCCTTACACTGTTTGCCAGTCCTTCCGAGATGGACCCACCTCCTTGGGCTAAAAAAAAAAGCTGTTTGCATCACAGGGCCTTTATTCTGCCACACAGTACGACAAAGCGGAGGAAATTGAAAAATGACAAAGTCTGTAGCGACGTCCTTGACTTTCTCCACCAACGTGTTTCTCTCTGCTCCACAGAAACATTCATTCCTAGCCCCCTCCATTGCTTACATATTCTACAGCTCGATGTTTACGTTATTTATTTTGTTTATTAGACCCTGGTATTCAGAGCATATCACAGCTTTCAGGTAATTACTTCACCAAATGATATCGCTGGAAATTTAGGGGAGCAGATCGGGTAATGTATCCTCAGATACAGAACCTTTTGGGAGTTGAACCTTTTCCACTGGTCACACACCTCACTAACCACTACGCCACCTGCTGGTCACGACGTATGAGATTAGGTTATTTACCCAGTCATTTGATGGAGGTAAAGAATTTTTATTAAAAAGTGCTCTTTTTGAAACAGTTTAAGTTAAGTCAGCAAGGTTGTGAGAACGCTAAGATAACTCTGCTTTTCCACCCAAGACTCAGGGTTATGACTCCACAACGAAGCAACGATCACTCAGAATGCAAACAACACATTCACGTTGTCCCCTTTATTTTTCACATTTCCAATGTGTCAGCGAATGAAGAGGAAGAGAGCCATGGAAGGGTTCTTCATCCCTGCCTCTTCACCCAAGACTAGGAGTCCGTTTCATGTTTTACTGCTCTGGACATTAAATCATAAGTAATGCGAGATTCTCATGTTTGGAACTGCACTGCTGTAAAATCACATGAGTGGGTGTTCTGTGTATTCAAGTTACGAGAACTTGTAAAAAACCACTTGGCTTCTCGTAAAGCCCGACCCTCCAATTGGGATGAGTGTCGGGTCCTGTCTTCTAGAGAGCCAGTGACACAGCTGAAATGATTTTTTATTCTTTTTAGAGTTGGGAATTGCGAACGCACGAGCAGAAGCCTCATAAAATATTCTTTTGTAACTGTGTCAGAAGGAGAAGCTTCTGGTGTGTGTGAGCAAGGGTTTGGCAGGCCCAGCACCCTCCTATTTCATGACCGCTGCTGAATAATTTTTAGTGTGACGTTGCTGTGTGCTTCAGGGCTTGCCTGCATTATTCTGTTTCTTCCGGCGTCTGCCTGGCCGTGGACCGTCAACTGAGTGGCGTTTCTTTGAGTGAGAAGTGGTAGAGACCTGCTGGTAGGATTAGAATGACTCCAGAATGACTCCAGAAGGACTCTGTGTCGGAGGCCGTTTTTTGCTGATGCAGATTGGCAGACGGTGTTCTATGGTTTAGAATGTATTTATCTATTTTAAAATTATGATAGAATTTCTCAAATATCCCTTTTGAAAACCCAAATCATTTTGGAAGGGACGGTTTTTCTAATCTAGTGAAATTCTTTATTATTTGATTTTTTTCCCCCAGTGGAACATCGTTATCAGTAAGCATTTATCAGTAAACATACATTCAATTAATCCGATACTTACCAACTAAAAAACGCATGACAAGGTATTTGCATATTTACCGTTTTAATGAAAATGTTTTTGTAAATATTCTGATGCATGTATATATACATATATATATTTTTACCATTTCTGCCCTCTCTTAAGGGAATAAGGGATACTTCCCTTAAAACCGTGGCAGTTTCAGTCTTGACTATCTGAGAAATCCCTTTTAATATGCCGGGCTCTATATGAACTGAATGACCCAGTGTTATGTGGGATAAAAGAGGACGTTGACATGCCTATGATTAGAATGCCTAGAAATGCCTAGAATTTTCTGAATTTCACATCAGAGAGAAACTCTTTGGAGTCTTCTCAGTCCGTCCGTACAAAGCAAGCTGTCCTTTTGAGTGTCCCAAAGATTGGGTCAACCAAAGATTTTCTTTTAAAAACTGTGAGACTTTGTTGTCAGCGATGAAAGAATGAGACTGCAGTTTCTCATGCACCATGAAACATCTCCCTCGTCGTTCTTTTCCAGCTCACCGTGAGGGAAATGCACAGGAACGCTGAGGGAGATCAACGGTCCTCTCTTTTTCAGGATCGTACTTTAAGATCGACTTAAACAGAATGCTATTCTCTTTAATGTTCCTTTAAATAAAATCAATACTTAACACGTCGAAATATCAGTTCCCCGTGACTATTGATTTCAACAGTAACACAATTTTTAGAGTCTCAGGACTCTATAAGCCTTTGTGTACTGGCGTAATGAGAAGTGGAATGCTGCTAGACAATAACAACAAGCATTCATGACTCAAGAGTGTAATAGAGTCTGGTATGAATGTTGACCCTGAGGGCATAGCAATTAGTCGATCATTACACTAGCAGTAGCATCGTGGTCTATTAATCCATGCGAAACATCTGACAAACGTAGGTCGGCAGCCAGGCGTCTGTCAGAAAGCACACATCTGACTGCCATTGCTGAGTGAAAACCATTCAGAAATAAATCTCTATTTAGACATTGTTGAGTCACTCAGTGATGGGTTATGACGTGGAATGCTAACACAGGGAATATTTGAACTATACAGCCATTCTTGTCTTCTTTTGCCAACAAAAATCTTTTTTTGCTTTAACAGCGATCACAACATTTCATAACTGTGATCTAAACTGCCAGGATCTGGAGCCAGAGCAGAGACTACCGGCGAGACTACAATATCGGTCCGCTCATATCTCCGCTGATATCACCCTTTTATCCTGGCATTTAGAAGGTGATCACTGGCCCACAATGGCAGCAATAAAACCAACACTTTATAAAACCCATACTTGGTCTGAGAGCCTGGATGCCGTGTTGCATAATTAATCCCCTCAGCTGCTGTGAGATTTGTCCAAGTTTTCTACATATCCAGTTGTGCTCACAATATAGCTGTGAAATCTCCATCAAATGTTTCAATGTGCAAGTGCCTAAACAATTGTAGCTGGACTACACACAAAGGATGTTGAGACTTTAAAAATGTTGATGCATCCATCACATACCTGCGGACATCAGCTGTGACAGGGCTTAAAGGCACTAAGGAAAATAACTGATTTCGGGTGTGTGTTATCCAGCAGGATTTTCTCCATTGGTTTATTGACACTGGCTTTGCAGGATTCACTGTGGGCTGGTTGTTATACGCATTTTGCAAAATAAAATTGGTAATCATCTATTGAAAATCGTGATCAGCACAAAAGCGTAGGATGGATTTCTTCTCCTACTGAATCCTAAATGGTAAAATTAATTGACCTTGAATTTTCACAATTCTATCTTATTCATTTATTTAGGGGTTCCTGCGGTAAGTTCTGTTTTATTTATCTCCAGGTCTGTTCGTAGAGGCTAGCATATTTAAAACGATACTCTGCCAGATTCTGGGGGTTGAAAAAGAAAAGGGAAAGGGAGAATTCTTGGGCTCTGTGGTTTTCCCAGTCTGAGTTAATTGACAGCGGAATCATGAGACTGCCGGCTACCATTTCTGCCATTGCTTCAGCCTCACTCTGCATCATTCTGATGTCGTGTGGGAAACTCTGAATAGTTTAAAACCGTGCTGAGACCTAGCCGTCAATGCTTGCTGTAGTAAAATGCAGGTTTATACAGTTTATGGCGCCTCATACCTGACGATTAGAAACTATAAGAACAATAGGGAGACAGCTTTAAGACGTTTTTTGTCTGGTCCCAGTCGCAGCCAAACATGGGACAGGCTGGCATTTTGCGTGAACTTTAGTTCCTTAGCCAAAACGTTTAAGCTAAGCAACTTACACAGCTTACAATTTCTGCACTCGCCTACCTACACAACTGGACATTTACTGAGAAGCAATTCAGGTTAAGTGCCTCTCATTCGAGGCTACGATTGCATGGACCAGCAATCTTGCAGTTTGCCTTTCCCCTTAGCCTCTACACTACTAAACTGCCTGAACATGTGCACTGCTGACTTGGGAAAGGAAAATGGGGAACTGTATTTGATCCAGGACCTGTCAATGATCTTGGCTGACGTAAGAGGGGGATTTTTTTTATTCCACAATTTGGTGCAGGGTGACTTTAATGAGAAGCATGTTAGAATTATGGCAGTAACCAAAACATTGTTTTATGGGTTCAGTCCACAAATGTGCAACTGAATTCCAAAGAATGGGACATTTTTTCTCACCATTCGAACCAAATAATATTAAGATGATTAAGTCCCAATCTGTTGCTAATGTCGCCTGTGAGATGGTAACCAGGGAACAGGTCCCAACATGCCTAGCAACAACAAAGACAGGCCTTTTGTGGAGTGTCATTCGTTATCTTTTGAGGACTATGAATGGCTGTGTCTAAAATGCCAGTCATCCAACAGTGAAAACATGTTCCCTAAGAGACCGAGGCAAAAAATGCCATGGGTCATCCTAAAATGTGACGTCCAAAACAAACCAAGGCTGTCAACGACAACCACACACTGATGTGACCGCAACCTGAATGTTACTGAACCTGTGAGATCTCAGAAAACGAGAAACCGCACAAGGTAAATACATGCCCCAAAACAAACTAACCCATTACCAGAGGACGGCAGCAAGTAGCTCAGTTACTAAACCAGGATGAGATGCAGCTAACGAGACCGACTCTGCCCTGGTGATGTTGGAAAGCTTTTCATCCTCTTCTCTCCATTAAAATTCTGTTTTCACCAGCGAACTCTCGACAAAAGAGGTGGATCAATGAGATTGGCGCTGAGGTCTCACATCGTTTAGAAACTGACTCCACCTCAGAGAAGGACAAAGGGAACATTATAATTAGCCGATTAATGCAAAAACTCCACGTCCGCAGGTCAAGGCGAAGAGTTTCGGAGCCTTTATCGGATGGGTAGAGTTTTTATTTAATTGTAATGCTTCTCTCCGGCCCAGCTCCTAAAGGGTTGTGGGCAAAAGGCTGGGAGTGCAGAGCTTAGAAAGCTTTGAAACAGTAATGAGAGCTGTGTTCTGCTTTGAGGGACAACTGTTAAAAGAGATTCTAGAGGCAGCGAGAGAGACTCCCTTCCACAGAATGGAGAATATTCTAGAAACAAAGACTTGCTTTGATCCAGCCATGAGGGGAAAGAGTGTAAAAAATAAAGGCTGTTACACATCAGAAGCTCCGTGTGAAAAGCACTGCCGTTTCACACTGTTAATACAGACTTTTAGATGCGAGATCAGTTAACAGAATGTGAGGGAACTGGACTTGCAGCTGATTTGAAGAGATTTCACACAACAAACCAGACAGATGGGAGGAGAAAAACCAAAGTTAGGAAATGTTAAGGTGTTTTTGATCTTGTAAAATCCTTACATGTGTCTAGAATAAGTAATATGTGATACAGATTAAACACATCAGTGTAATTATTTTGTTATAACATCTTATATTGCAAAGACGATCTTGATTGGGAATGGATATTTCTTTAGTGCGTGGAAAACGTCTACGTCTCCATGAAATGTATTCATATTTTTGCATTATTTTTTACAAATGCGAACTATGTCGAGTGGTAAAAAAAAGAAAAAGAAAAAAGATCAACACACAAAACTCGTTCTCGTGTGGTTGTTCTAATATAGCAAGCTTCAAAATCGTGGAAAACTATTCGAATGGAAATTATGTAAAAAATAAAATAAAAAATAAGAGAAATTATTTATTAAATTCCATCTGGCTCAGAGGCTGACCTTGATTCATTTACTGCTTCTACCTGGATATTTCAATATCAGTGTTGCTGAAAAATACAAGAAAGAACTGATTAAATACAGGTCTTATGTCACTCGCTAGGTAATGCTAGCCAACCTCATAGCAACATATTTGAAGGATGTCATAACAGATTATCTGACTCATCTAACCTGGCTGGCCGGTAAACTAGTAATACCAATAAAATACTTTTTGAGGGATAGCCATCTAGTAATCATGACTGATAAAACTGATTTGTTATCCAGCATCGCTTAAACAGCTTTAAATGCCAAACCATTTTAATAATCAAACGATTAAAATTAAAATTATGTATAGATGAATAAAGTTTTTTGTGTTTGTGACGTGGAAGTGTGACTGGACTGTACATGGATGAGGGCTGCTAGCTAACATTACAGTGAACAAAAACAGATCATGAACAAGCTACGCTGTGATGGAGCATAGATGATCACTAAAAAATGACGAAAGGTGAATGATTAATACAAAGAAAAATAAAAACATGGAGAGGCGCGAAAGAAAGTAAGGCTCCGAAGCCGTACAGCGTTACGAACCTCAGGAATCTGCTTTGAGAAATTCACCATTATCTTTGATATTTATGTTTCGTTTTTTCTCCCCCAGCTTACTACAGCATGGCCGTATTGATTTTCGCTCTTCCTACAGGCTGATAGAGTGCAGCAGCTACCGCGGGCTACGGGTACACAGTGCCCGTTTCAAGGGCTGGAAATGCAGTTAGTTTTATCTGGCAGCCTTAAGTCATCAAAGCAGGTTACAGAGGACTGCTGAGGCTGTCTGAAGTCACTCAAGAGGAAACATAAAAGAAGCTCGGGATTAATCATTGATGTTAAAGATACTGGAGAGCTGCCGTGATGAAGATACTCAGTCTTAATGAATGTACATAGCTCTGTTTGTATTGTAAGCCAGAGTGAGTCACGCACCCCGCGGTGTCCTAAAATGTCGACTATTTCATGCCCTCGTTATTGGTGTGATCAGCTAGCTAGCTAGCCACACTCCTATTTACCGTGAATGACAAATCGGAATAATTGTTCGTTTTCCCTCCATCTCCATATCTCAAAGCGGAAAACCCATAACAAAAAATAGGGAATGTGAAAAGTTTTCTTCCAGAATCCCGCAGCAATGCTTCTTGTGTCAACCAATCAAACCCAAACGCTCCTATTCGGTTACCCTGAAAAATGTAATGTAAATTCTGTAAGGAAGTCTGTAGAGCCACATCCAGGGTTCCGAGTACAAACTAACGATCAGAGATGCCATGTAAATTCAGGCTGTAATCGCCGCAGTGGTTTGATGGTTTGAGGCGGAAAATGAGAAGGGAAGGATTTCTAACTTCAGACTGTTGACAAGATAAGGGTTAAGACACAAATTGATATTGATTTTGATTTTCTTGGGCTCCAATACCCCTTCTTGACTGCGAATAGATTCAGGTTGAAACCCAGCATGAAGCTGAGACACAGAAGACTTTGTGAGAAGTGTTTTCTGTACCTGTGGAGAGTTAAATTCATTTACAGCCTGTGTGCAAACAATGGACACTGAACAGTAAGACCTAATCAGATCACATCGCTCTGTGGGGCCAAGTCAGGGTCTTCCATCAATAACGAAGAAACGACTTACTTCTGTCTTTCAGAAGGGCCACGAAGTTTGCGCGTTTCCCTATCGTTGTTCGTTCTGTTTTTGTGGAGTTTTCCGTATATAATATGAAGTAATTTACTGCATAAATGCTGGGGTGTAATAATTATGAAGTTATTATTATTATTATTAAGTTGTAGACGAAAAGGTACAGACTCAGTGTCTGGTTCAGTGTTCGGCACGGCGTCTGACCTTGTAAGACACCAATCTAGTTTCAGTGGTGCACTTGGCAAGGCAAGTACAGAGGTTAAAGGGAGGCTGGTCAGGGGCATTGACCTCCGACAGAATGTCCAAAGGTCAGAATAGACATCAGCTCCTGCTACTCAGACTGATCCATATTCTGTTCTCAAGTCAGCAGTGAAGCGCCAACCAACTAGCAGTACCATACATACCCAATATAGTTTAGCAGGGAAAACTGAGATCCATTCTAAGTTATCGCTAAAACTAACTCCAGGCTCTGTCGGGCTTAAATGACAAAAATTATGTTTTCTTGGTCCAAAAGCATTTGTATTTTCAAGTTGTAGTAAATGATAATCTTTCACAGTTGAATTGAATGTAAACCACTTAGATAACAAGCAAACTATCAGTAATACGACCGTAGCTACCAAAGGGTGAGAATAAGACAGTAATTCAGTAACCAAATGATGAGCTCACAGATATAGGGAAGTAGTGATGTGTTATGTTATGATTTCCATTCTGCTAACCCTTCTCAGTTGGTATTTAACCTGTTTCTGGGATTCTCTACTCTATAGACCAGGGAGGAGTTTCAATGAGAGCCCTTTGCAGTGATTACTTATTACAGTGACTGCAGTGATGCAGTGCTTACTTATTACAGTGACTGCAGTGATTACTTATTACAGTGATGCAGTGCTTACTTATTACAGTGACTGCAGTGATGCAGTGATTTCTTATTACAGTGACTGCAGTGATTACCTATTACAGTGACTGCAGTGATGCAGTGCTTACTTATTACAGTGACTGCAGTGATGCAGTGATTATTGCAGTGACCTCTGGGGACAGTGCTATTCTCCTGTTCCTTTTAAAAAGCATTCCTGACAGCAAAATCCTTGGAAACAGATAAAGTTTTGTCGGAAGGTTGTGTCGCAGGGTTGTGTTTGAAAATGTTCAGC
>JAOYSI010071570.1:0-11371 GCA_025775065.1 Hiodon alosoides
ACACACACCTAAAACTCAAAACCACACACACACACACCCACACACACACACACACACACACACACACATACACACACACAGAGGAGTTCTGTGCAGTGGGGGGTATGCAGTGGGGGGTATGCAGTGGGGGGTATGCAGTGGGGGGTATGCAGTGGCCCACCTGTCTGCTGTACATGAAGGACGCCTCTTGTAGACCAGACAGCAGGTTCCATCTCGTGCCGTTTGTTCACCATGCAGTGGGCTGAGGTGGTACCTCTCCCTCCCTGTATATTACCACACTGGCGGTCTACGAGGCTGCATCTGTTCGGCCGGAAATTGTCTGGCTATCTAATTCCCACCAGGAATTGGAAGAAAATTGGCAATTAAAAAACACTGTTTCGAGGTCAGAATGAGCCGCTATTTTCCTGAAGTACAGAAAAGCGTGAGGGGCCATTTTCCCCACTGTCTCTCGTTTCACTCTCCCCTGGAACCATAGCTGTGTTGTTTTGTGTGAGTGAGCTGTTATTTCCCCACATGTATGGACTCTCTGTCCATGGGCATTGTCAAGTTTGGCTAGAGAAGGTTATTTGATAAATATACACTGACAGTAGTTGGTTATCTGAAAAAGTGCTTTAAATTGTCCCTAGTTTCCCATTAATTGTGAACAAGGATTGGTATACCCCATTATCAAAACAATAGCTTCAGTTTTAAAACGACTCGACTGGGATATTTGAACATATCTCTCTGAGCCACTAGGTGTCATGTTGGTTTTATAGAACACTTGAATTGACTGTTCGTGTGAACACTTAGAAGGCTAAAGGAAGCCGTTGTTTGCCAGATTCGACACATTACAAACGTCGCATTACCCGCTGAACGATCTTTTTACCCACGCAAACCATAATAATAAGTTAACTAGGGAAGCACAAGCTGAGTGACGTAAATGTGCCCAGGGTCCAGTGATTCTCGTTGTTTAAAGAGGTTAGTGATTGACACTTCCTGTGAAGCGCGGGCCGCTCGTTCGGTAAGGGTCACCTCCTTCCGCGCACGGGCTCCCTGACAGTGACATTTAGTGGCTGAGACTGCAAAGGCACTTCCGCATTTTCTCGGCGAGCCGCTGCTCTTCGATGCCGCGATCTTTAGGAGGTAACGATTTTCCGTGTTAAAAACATTTCCACTGACATTTCCATTCCAACGCCTCGACCTGCGTGCTAGCAGGACACCGCTTGGGAAAGACCGGACAGGTTTTAGCATGCTATTCAGTGTAGCCCACTGATAATCCATCATTTTATCCATTCAAAGGAAAGCTGAATAGTATCTTTCTAGTATCTAATGTTCCCTTAGCATTAAGAGGGAGTTCGAATTACTGAGAGCTTGGGTTAATATTGTTTGCACAAATACAACTGTGTGAAAGTCTACCACAAACGCTGCACAGACAGGCAAAGGGTATCAAAATATATTTAAAGCTCCTGATAATGTACCTTGTGGTCCCGTCAGATTGTTTAGGCACGTCTGTGACGGACCGTTACCCCGTGACGGACGCTACAGTGGAAACAGGGTTTCGGCTGTCTCTCGGGGCTTACGGATGTCAGTGAGCGTTTGTGTGCCCTTTTCCCAGAGCACTGTGACTTAAATGAGCGATGAGCACCTCTGATAGAGGCCTTCCATGTGGTTAACATGCCCACTGGCAACACGGGTGACTTCTAAAAGCTTCAGGGAACAAGGACTTCATAAGGCATTAAATTTACACACGCTTGTGCATCATTTATTTTTGCAAATGATTTGTAATCTCTGATCAGCGCTGTTTAGATTACACGTGTGTGTTATTTTAAACCTGTCATACCCATAACACTCTGCAGTTTTTCCTATGTTTATCATAAGTTTATTTTTGTATATTTATTTGTACATAACACACCCTCATTGCCCTCAACCTGTTATCATCTTAAAGTGATCAATGAATTTGCCTCATGGTGGCGACGTACACCCAGCTCAAAACCAGAGGCACGGGAGTGTGCGCGTTCGAAGCCTGCGGTTATCGTGAGCTCACTCGCTGGGTGTCTGTGCTGTTCTGTAGCCGGGCCGACGCCGCACGCCTTCCCCTGAAGCCGGGTCGCTAACACACGGAGGCAAACGGCGGCTGGCAGGGAGGAAATGCAGTGTTACACACTGCTAATGCTTCTGTAAACTAGACGGTATTTAGGAGAGCCTGTAATGCCCGCAAAGGGAATTTGGCGGCAGGGCAATCTTTGACCCTATCTAAGCGTTTCCGAGTTGAGTCTCTTTCAAGGACTAATTCTACAATCATTATTATTTATGTCTGCAGAAGTCTCAGGGAGGTTTGTAAGCTTTGGTATATTAAATCGTTAAATATATATTAAATTAAATATATTAAAGTTGTAAAAAACCATATACATAAAACATGCAATCTAATTAATATACATAAACCGTCATGCGCGAAGTCGTTGATGTGGGCCAAAAATAGCCACTGTTTCTGGATACAAAATCCGGTATTTTATCTGATGAATCCCTGCACTTACTGCTCGGTGATGTTTTATTTGTCTGCCCCTTGCTATTCCTTGCAGTTAAAATTTAAAAAATACAAAAAGAGGTTTTGTTTATGTTTTATGTGACACTGCAGAAAAAGCGACTTACACGGCAAACGGAGTACCAATGTTTTGGCAAGCGTTCTCTGCACATACGGTTTTGTTTCGCTGCCAAACACTTCTGAGAGAAGTCTTAGAGCAAACGATCTCTCTGGAGATCTCGCCTCTTGTTTTAACAACTGCCACAGCATCGGGCTTGTGTGAATCAACGCTCCACCGTGTGGCGAAGACTCCTTACTAAAATCGATATTGCTATGTTAGTCCGGTGTTATTCGCCACCAGTAAAAGCTGCTTATGCAGAAAATATATGTGCTCTGTTCCCTCACAGACCGTAATAAATCTTCTTGGGCAGGTTAATGAATGTTTCCAGTCACGTAGCTGATACGCTCCTCTTGGTATCTCTGTTGCCACAACTCAACCCAGGATCAATTAGGTATAAGAACCAACAGGGTATGAACTAAGAATATCGAACCTATCTTATCCAGATGGATCAATGCATCGATCAGAACAGGTTCAATTAAAACATTTTCACAAAAAATTAAACAGACCTTTCTGTGTTTCTTGTATGCGTGGAATATAGCCTACTTCAACCCAATGTCTTTAACTTAGATTTTTATGAACTGTTAAAATTAATAATAAATCCACCTAGCTATTAGGTCGTGAAAACATTTTCAATGTACTGTTCTTTTGTTGCTACTTGAGCTACAGGAGGTCCAAACCACATCAAGAACCCACAGATAATCTAAACTTTAAAACTTTTTTGCATTACTTTTAAGCTGCCTGCATTTCACTCAAAAAAAGATTTTCCAATACCTGGTCGGGCTGCTATATCCTACACATTGCGGAAACAGGTTCGGTTTCCATGACAATGGAGAACACTCGGCGACGTGCGGCTTCCTATCTGTGCTACACATCACTTAAAGTTATGGGAACGCTCATTGAAAACCAACGGGCAGGAGCTTAGATATACCAGAACGTTAGCTCCCAAAAGCAGGGAAATGAAGGTTGCCCTCAGTTAGACTGGGACCAAAAACACTGACAGCCCGCTAATCGCATTTTGATCATCAATAAGCATGTCATGCGTGACGTTGTCGGCGCCGGCCGAAATAGGCATTGTGTTTTGATAATAGTTATTTGGTATCTTTGTAACGTCATATCATTTAAACACTGTTGTATTTTTTTTTTTTTTTTTAAGTATTTGGGTTTGGAAGTCTGGGTTTGGGTTGTACTGCTGAGCCCAAACCACAAACCCTGCTGCCTAGCGTGACATGTTACATCAGGGAATTACTGCCAACTACCGGTGACATTTTTTTATTTAATATTAATGTTAATTCTAAGTGAAAGATCGCCTCAGTTTGTAAAAAGAGAGAGAGAGAGAGACCACCTCTATTGGAGGCTGCCGGATGATTTGAAGTAGAATTAAAGTCGAATGAGCATAAGTTTCCCATGGGCGTTTCCTCTCTTAATTTCGCTTATCTTTCTCTTTCACTACTCTCGTCTACTTCTTGGTTTTCACTCGGGGTCTAAACAGGAAAGCCGCCAGACTGAGCACGATGCTGATTAGCTAGGGTGTGGCTTTTCCTCGAGGGACACTGGCTACTCGAGCCGGTTTCAGAGTGAAGCCCGCCGCAGAGTTAGTGTGACCAGCGCTTCCTGTAAACGTGCTTCTGATCGGGTTGCGCTACCTGGGCGTGCAAAACACTAATGGTTACCTCAAAGGTTACAGAAATAAATTGGTAGAAATAATCGGGTGATATTGGAAAAACGTGCCTCTTGTCCCAGATATTCAGAATAGCACAAGTATATAAATATAAATGTATTTATCTGTTTCCTCTTTTCATGACACTAGTTTGCATCTGCTATAAAATGTTATTGCTTGTAAGTTTCACTGTGTGCATGACAACACAGGTGCTGTTGTAATGGCCAGTATAAACACAGTGCGCTGTCACTGGCCAACCCATTAGATTCCATTTCTGGACAAAGAATGAAAGGATATGGGAGAAAGCCAATCATCCTACCATGGTTGCCACGGATGACATCATGTCGCTGGTGAGGTCATGGGTGTGGGTGTGGCTTCGGGTGGTGCCCCTTAGACTGTACGATAACATTCCATCCCAGTGGCTCATTGTGTTCCGCAGAGGCGAGAGAGAACCACCCATATCAAGTCCAGCTTTACCCAGCTGTCATTAGCACACACAGTCACAGCCTTTGTTCATAATAAACGGGGTCCTCTGCATGTTGTTGGCCTGCATCAATTAGCATTTTTTTTTTTTTACAAATGAAAATACATATTCATACTGGGAACAAATCAAAACTTTGGCTAATCGCACTTTACATAATGACATTTAATAGATTTTTCTTTCTATGAGTAGAAGAAATAGGATACTTACAAACCAAAGAAAAGGCTATAAAATACTTTCCTTTTCTTTATTTAAAGGCGATCGGTAAGCTGCCTAAGTTTTGATTTGGTCCCAGCTTCTTCTTTTTTCACCCAATTGAATCATTATGAACAGAGTGACAAAATCTTTACATTGACCGCATCATTCTGTGCTGCATCAATTGTTAATATATTTCATTGTGTTTGTCCAGAGAGATGCCCAGAGAACACTGGCCACCATTGATTCTGACTCCTGTCCCCTGGCTCCAGTGCACAGGAGCGGTCTGAGCTTGATACTTGGGGGGAAATGAGGGGATAGAACCCGTGGCAGGAAGATAGTAGATCGTGTTGAACGTGAATGTACAGAGCGACCCCATGTGTTTTGCAAATCGCATTGTTAGTGGTGTGAAGTTGTTTTTATAGAATATATATAAATATATTTTATAAAGAGTGGACGGTAGACAGTCAACAGTAGAGAGTGGATGGTAGACAGTAAACAGTGGATGTTAGACAGTAGACAGTGGACGTTAGACGGTCAACAGTAGACAGTGGACGGTAGTTGGTAGACAGTGGAAGGTGGACGGCAGAGGGTAGACAGTGGACATTAGACGGTCGACAATAGACAGTGGACGGTAGGTGGTAGACAGTGGAAGATGGATGGCAGAGGGTAGACAGTGGAAGGTGGACGGCAGAGGGTAGACAGTGAAGGTTAGACGGTCGACAGTAGACAGTGGACGGTAGGTGGTAGATAGTGGAAGGTGGACGGCAGAGGGTAGACAGTGGATGTTAGATGGTCGACAGTAGATAGTGGACGGTACGTGGTAGACAGTGGAAGGTGGATGACAGAGGGTAGACGGTGGACGGTAGACGGTAGACAGTGGACGGTAGACAGTGGAAGGTGGATGGCAGAGGGTAGACGGTGGACGGTAGACGGTAGATGGTAGACGGTAGACAGTGGAAGGTGGATGGCAGAGGGTAGACAGTAGATGGTACAACAGTTTGTTTT
Source organism: Hiodon alosoides (assembly GCA_025775065.1). NCBI lineage: Eukaryota > Metazoa > Chordata > Actinopteri > Hiodontiformes > Hiodontidae > Hiodon > Hiodon alosoides. The sequence goes on from JAOYSI010071570.1 coordinate 5,963, forward strand.
GTTTGCATGTTGGTTTTTCTTTCCTTGTTTGCGTTTCTTCTGTATGGTAAGGTATTCTGTAAATTTAATTTTTTACGAAGTTTATCTGTCATGCTTATTAAATATACAAACAAAAGAACATCAATTTAAAGTCGATTGGCCATAAGATTGAATTCCTCATTTCAATTTGATATTGACTCTTAAGGCCAAACTACTCTGCACTACTCTAAATTGTTCTCTGAATTATCCAGCGTTTGGAACCAGTTTATAAGGCTGGGATTGCTTTGATTATACGGATATACGTCATGAGATGGGAGCTGGTATAATTCTAGGGCAAACTTTGGGAAAGGGCAACTGATCTGAAAGCTGGCGAGCACTTTACTCTGCGGCTCTGACATTTGTTATAGCTGACTTTGAGCTAAAAGGATCAGTCATGCTACTTTGGCCCGGGTTCTAAGACAAATGTCAACCTCATGTGACAGAGCAAGGACTGTTCCGCTTACAACCGGGGATTCGAGCAAAGAGATTGTTTTCCTCTAGGCAGTGTGCAATGACAAAATCAGATGAAAGTCGAAAAGACTCTCGCCCCAAAATCAGCAAATTGTCTTCCGTCGTATGCCACCTGTCCAGCCAACTGTTACGTAAAACTCAGTAGCTGTTTTATTTGCTGCCTCTCACTTGAAAGCTGAGATTTCTACCCATGATATCTTGTCGTATAAATATCTTAAAATATTCAGAGAAGTAGAAAGTGGCCTAAGGGTATTTAGCAAAAAAAAAACGATTTTAGTTTATTTTTTGAGATAAATAATATTTGAGAATAAAGCAGCAATGCAGGCCAAGAAAAATCTGGCTCATTTCTAATCTGTTGTGAAATGAAGAAACCCCTGGAATAACCCTGTTGTATCGATTAAAAGGCCTCTACTAATACTCACAGAAAGGAGCAACATGGGGTTAACCTGACGCATGAAGTCCACGTGAAACCAGTTTAAGTGGACTGGTTTAAATGAAACCAGTTTAAGTGGACTGGTTTAAATGAAACCAGTTTAAGTGGACTGGTTTAAATGAAACCAGTTTAAGTGGACCGCCACACCACTCTTTTTGCCATGCGCCTTCCAGGGCATTCGGTTAAGCAGGGCCGTCGGCTCAGGTCCATTACGCAACTAAATTCCCTGACGTTGACATCGCAGGCATCTGTAACCGCGCAGCAACGTGCATCACAAACAGCAACGTGCATTTCACGCGAGGGAATGAGAAGCGCGCGTGGAAACGTTCCCCCATGCATAGGAAGTTACGTTTCTCCGGTGTGAAGTTAAGCTTCCCCGGTGTGAAGTTGAGTTTCCCCGGTGTGAAGTTGAGTTTCCCCGGTGTGAAGTTGAGTTTCTCCGGTGTGAAGTTGAGTTTCTCCGGTGTGAATTTAAGTTTCTCCGGTGTGAAGTTGAGTTTCTCCAGAGAGCAGGACGAGCGCTTTGCAGGGAGGAGCGACATAATGAACTGATTAGAAGATAGGGGCTGTCGGCCCACAGTCAATGGAGTGTGCCCAAGCAGTATAGTCAGCACTGGAACCAGATGGTCTCCTGTACCATCGGAAATACCAGCCCAGAGACTCGGGGCTTGGATTTAGATAAAGGGTTAGAAGCTGTGTGTATTCACAAACACACACACACAGACACACACAGAGACACAAACAAACACACAGACTGTAACACACACACACACACACACACACACACACACACAAACAAACACACACACACACAAACACACACTCACACACACATATGCTTCTTGTAGTACTGAGAAGAGGCCAAACTCTTTATATGCCAACACCTCTACTTTTTGTGAAAGGAAACCTGCGCTGGAGCCAATGTGAAAACAGTATCCATATCCAATGTGTTTGCTAACCAAATGAGGATGGCTGCATTGAAAAAAAAAGTGTGTTTACACACAGCAGTTTACTTTGTCCGTTATTTAACACTAGCAAGATACACGTTGCGTTGTACAAAGCCATACAATGTATGGCATTGATCATTTGACTTATTCGCAGGCTAAATATTTCACAAAACATAAACATTCTGTTCTTAACTGTATGTTGCGTTTTAAACATCTCGCGGTTTAGCCAAGCTCCAAAAAAGTGTTTTTATTGGATGTGCCATCTGGAATGCTGACTGTTACCTGATTTACCGAATACGCTACATGGAAACGTAACAAAACACACGTCAAAATGATCTGGAATGCTGACTGTTAACCGACTAACCGAATACGATACATGTAAACGTAACAAAACACACGTCAAAATGAACTGTACGCTGGCTGTTACCTGACTAACCGAATACGCTACAAATAACTTGATTTATGAGTAACCTGAAGAAGAAACCTGATTTATGAGTATTTTACTATTGCAAGAACATTCACGAACTGTTATGTTATGTAATTCATCGTCAGTAAGGTGCCTCGGCAGTGTTGGTAGGCAGTTGAGTAGGGCGCTTAACCTTGGTGGATGCAGTAAACGCTGGGTAAAATGGTGAGGTATGCCTGAGCTTCTTCAGAACAACTAAATAGCAGGCAAAGTAATATGGGGTATTTGCAGTAAACAGAACTACAACAGAAGCAACAGAACTACATATTTTTGGCGAAAATACAGTTCCTGAATTTTCATTGTGTCATGTCATGTCACACTTAGAGTTGTGTTTAATGGTGTGTGTGTGGGGGGCAGTTGTTGTTTTTTGGCAGTTGTTGCTGCCAAAATATTTTAAAGCTAAAAGGTGGAGAACTCAGAAACAAGAGAACCAGGGAAGAGACTGCTTCAAGTTTAACTACAAACTACAAACACACCTCTGATTATGAAACACTGGAGGCAGTAGATTACACAGTTCTGCAACTCTGGGGTGAGCTGAAAGTGTAAGATTTCATATCACTCTGCTCATACACTAGTTTTTAGACAACATACATTGGATACAATCTGCATGAAGCAATCTCTGTGAAGGGACACCAGAACTACTGCCCTTTGGAGCAGAAACGGCGCTGACGCCCACAGCCATCCTAAGCCCCACATATTTAAAAGCCTCCTTTTTAATGTGTGGGCTTGTTCGCGGATCTAACACGTTCTCAGCACTCAGCCAGCCAGGGGCATGTTTTTCTGTTGATTTCATCCCTCCCGTTGGTGTTCCTCCAAAAGCCTACACTGGCGTAAAAAAGTCCAGCGAGCTGCTGGAACAAGCTCCGTGAGAAACAGGACCGTTCCCTCAGCAGTGTTCGTGTAAGATAAATGAAGCAAGCAGAGTTCGCCTTCTAGACCGGCTCCTAAGTGATGTCTTCAAAGTCCACAGTCAAGACCAGGCATGTAGATGGAACAAGCGCGTGAAATCCAAAAAAACAAGGTCACGCTATTGGCAGGAGGGCAGGGGGATTTGTTCAACAAGTGTGTTTTCCGAGTCCGGGCTCATTAAACCTAAAAGAGGGCCAGGGAGACCTATACATCTGTTTTGTTAGGGTTTTTATCGCCTGGAAGAATTGACCTGTGGATCTGTGCTGCCAAGGTCCATGCTAGAAAGATGACAAAGACCACACTTCCCTGCAGCCTGGTTAGCCAGGGACAGTGTAATAGCGACGGGGGCAGTTTGTTTTGGGAGGGGTACTGAGTAAGAACTGAGCACTGAGCTCACCCAGTTGGTATGGTCCACTTGAGGGAAAAGGAAGTGCTTCTGGGTTTTTATCATTCTGAATCAAATCTGCCTGGGAAGACTGGCTTTGTGGGGTTTATTTGGAAAAACAGCTGTTCTTAGAGTCTGAGTGTTTTCTCATTTTTGGAAACGAGTCTTTTACGGCTTCTCAACGACCGTTTTTGTTTACGTTTCATAAATGTGCTGCCTTTCAGTGGCAACCTCGCAGAAATGATCATAACAAGTAAGTAAAAAGCTTTTCTTTTTGCTGAGCTCAAAAAACAAATCTTTTTTCAATCGAATCAAATCTCTCTGGAGAGATAAGGTGCCAACATTATGCTAATCATTTGGTTTCTCTGCAATTAAATAGTTTGCAATGGTGTGTGATATGTAAACACTTAGGGAATTGATTGGCACGTTGGTTAAGGCCTTGGATTTGTGAATAGAACCTGGGACAAGGGGAAGGGAGTGCCTATCTATGCTTGAGTAAAGTTCTTACCCTGAAATTAACTGGTAGATATTCAGCTCTATGAATGAGTAAAACTGAAACTCGTTCTAAATAAGTGTTTGCTGAGAAATGAATGGTGCAATGATGTCCTGAAATATTTAGGCATAACAATGTAATGCTTCGTGGAAGACCAATCTCTGAGCTGCTAATCCACATCTAATATGAATCAATTAGAATTTCAATTAGTTAGACTTTCTAAATAGGCTTTAAAATGCAAAAACCGGGGGGTTTCACTGTTAAATACTTCCACACTGACAAGTGGAGCTGAAATGAACATTAAAACATATTTAATAAATAAAACTACGAGGGGATAGTATTCTGCACTTTGAGCAAGATGAGAAGAGAAGTTGCAGTTGTACCCTGTAATAGCATGGAAAAATGTGTCATAGATTACGCTCTCTTCAGGACATTAACTCATTACACCTGTTGAATGTAAACGTGAAATCCACTGCAGCCTGTTCTAAAATTGTCTTTATTCCATTAGCTTACTTCCATCAGGATGGTCAACCAATTGCAAAGGAGTGACGTAGACATTCGCCACTAGAAATGTGACTTTCTAATGAGAAATCTAAAGATCTCCACTGATCTAAACAAAGATGAGCACAGTAATACAGATGGGCTGGTTTTTAATTCAGTTAATATTCAGTTATTCAGGATAAGCTAAAGAATTGCACCTCATTTTGGTCAACTTGCGATATTCAAATTTTAACCGTGGAGAGCTTCAAAGGATATCTTTTACAAGCAAGAATGAATGGCTAGGAAGGAGCTGTTAGCATCCACCGGTAACAACCCAAGATTCTATGCCTTGAGCCCCTTCAGCTGGAGAAACCAAGACTCTCCCAGAATATTCCTTATCCTTATCAAATTATTAGATACTGACAGGGCTTTGTGAGAAAACCTGACAAGATACATAAGATATATATGTTATATATATATGTTAAATATTATATTCATCCATAAAACGTTCAGCATTTCTTCTCTCTGTAGGTTATGATACATCCAGTTAGGGTAAAGCCTAATGGTCTTCCATACTGTTGCATCTTGGGAAATTATACAGGCAAGGGGGTTAATGTGGAAACACATTTACTAAGTTTATCGCATTTACTCAAACTATCATTGAGAGTTAGTATTTGTAAACACGTTTACTATATCTATTATTAAGAGTGAGTATTTTTAAACATATTTTCTCAGTTTATCATTGAGAGTTAGCATTTGTAAACGTATTTACTCAGTTTATCATTGAGAGTCAGTATTTGTAAACGT
>JAOYSI010071581.1:0-10544 GCA_025775065.1 Hiodon alosoides
CCAGCGGAATACTCTCTCTTTCCCTGACGGTGGTGCTTTACCTCCACCTAATGACCAGCGGAATACTCTCTCTTTCCACCTAATGTTCTGGTGAACTGGTGATTCTTACACAACAACTGCGGTGTGTTGCTAAGTAAAAAGGACCAGCGTTGACTAAAAGGAAGTTTTTATACCTGTACGCCAAAAACGCTACTGGTCTCTGATGGCCATGCTCGTCCGTCATTGACCCAACACTTGGAGGTTCGACAATGACATCATATATAATACCTGCAATACACAGAAACGTGAAATCACGCTTAATAATTCCTTAGCCATATTTGGTACTGAACCCTGAAAAAACAATTATCTCTAACTGACGTGCAAGGAAATTACAAAGGATCCAATACCGACAAACATATAATTAAACATTATTGCCATTAGTGCATTGGTCGACAGTTAATGTTAATGTCGACAATGTTAACGACTTACCTCCAGTTATAAGAAAGTAGGATACAATCACGAGAGCATAAACCGTCATTGCCGAGGGCATATGCAGCCATGAAGGCTTTTTGAGTTTAATATTTGGACATTCCAGTAAAGCAAATGGAAGACCGTAGAGAGTATCCATTTTTAAATAGAAAATTATAGTGACGCGGATTTTTAAATTCTTCTTCCTTGCGTGTATACTCCGCGCTGTAAGTGGTTACTTGCTACCTGCGACGTGTCCGTGAAGTACAAAGGAACTTGTTACTACATAAAAACTAAGTATTCAAATTGGTTAGCAAACAATATTCGTTAGTAACCCTCATTTCAAAATAACTTAAAATATTTAATTACTACATTTTTCGTAGTTTTGGTAGTCTGCTATATCTTACAGAGTAATGTTTTTATATAACTTGTTACACATCAGTCAAGACCGTCCAAAATCGACGTGGCGAAATCGACTTCGTAGTCTACGAAAAAGGCAACCATTTTTTACCGCCATTTTGGTTCTCTGGCTGCAGTTGCGCGACTTTTTCTTTTTTCAACATTTCCAAAAAACAGACATTTTACATTTCAAAAAATATAACAGGTTCCATAACGACCTAAATCATGAGTAAAATTTCAACTTCAAGTATTATATATGAAGAACAAAAAGGATAATAATATTAATGAAAAAATATTCTCATATTAAAGAGGAAGAAATAAGAAAGGGAATAAAATAAAAAAATAAAATAACAAATAACAAAAAATAACAGAGAGAGGTATACATGTATAATCAAAATAGAAAGGAGTAATTTGGGTTTTTGTAAATGTCCATAGTTCTGATAGCTTTACTGTTTGAAAATCCTTGTAATGTTTCAAAATAGATCTTCAGATCAGCCTTGAAGTGTTATCTTTAAAATCAGCTAATTTACATTTATGTATATAAAACTTCTCAGGCAATATAAGAACTATCATAAAAAGGTGATTCTTGTCTATATCCTTTTTGTCATGATAAAAAATAACATCTTTTCTCCATGTTAATTTTACTGCCACTTAAAAAAAAATAATTTAACATACATTAAAAAAAAGTAAAGTTAGTTTTTGTATTCAGTTTAAAAAATAAACAAGACTCAAAAGATTTTTAGGACTTTTTAGGAACAGGGTTGTTGGATAAATTCTGTGAATAATTTTAGAGTATTTCATTAACTTTATTATTGACAGTATTTATTATATGTCCAAATCAATTTCTAATTAATTTTTCCAAATGGTTATTCCAAAAATATTTACCTAAAAAATGTATTATTACATTTGCTATCTTTAGTATCAACATTTAACAGGACCTCTTTTTTTGCTTATAAGGTCTACTAATGCCTTGCAAAAGTCTCCGAAAACCTGCTGGTATAGCATCGAATACAATGCTATATTCTCGTGGAGATATTGGAATACTGAATGTCTCTAAAAATTCAGTGTCTGTAAATAAATACCCTTCACCATTTATCAATTGTATCAAACACATTTAAGACCAGACTACAAAACTCAGTGTTTCTGTATAGATGCTGCTCGGTCAAAGCTAGAGAAAAAGATGTCACAAAAACGGACGGAAAGGAGTCATGAATTCAAGCAAACTTTGCAAATGTTTCTAATCGTTTATTGAAGCAATACAAACACAGACATTTACTTAGACTTCTGGCTTTGAGCCTGAGCCTTCAGCACTTTGACTACGATCTTCTGCTCCTCAATCAGGAAGGCTCGCTTGATCCTGGGTGGGAACAGAAACAAAAACGCGGTGAATAATCATGCTTAAACCCACAGATGTGGCGCGTGTTGGCCTAACAATGAGGCCATCATCTTGACAGTATCGGACTAAAACCAGCAGTAAGCCACATAGAGCCCAAAACCTGTATTATTCTTTTTCATTGTGGGGGCTTAATACATTCAACATTTACTGCAACAGCTAGCAAAACATTTGGGCACAACACTCAAATTTCTACTAGCATTTCGTTTGAACTTCATGTTGGCAAATCTATTACCTTAAGTAATACACCACTTTGCGTTACCTTTAACCACATCGCTTGCAAACCGAAGGGTCACGATTATATCATGAACTTAAAATAAAACAAATCCTCTTAAACCTGTAACTAACAAAAGTGAAATACAGAGGCAAGGGACTGCAGGTTCTTTTAGCTCAACTTGATTTTGTTTTGCTGAAAATTTTGATTTGGGGAAAAACAGCCCTTTGGGGTGTTCTGGTTTTTATAAAGTTTAATTTTTTTTCTAAAGTTTCCAAGTGATTCACCAGCAGGAGGCTCAGAGACCCCCACTAAATCCTTTAACATATGGTATTACCAGAACACACACACACACACACACACACACACAGAGCTCCGCCTCCTACCTGTCGCGGACACACTTGGCGCACATGGAACCACCATACGCTCTGCTAACGTGCTTCTTGGTTTTGGAGAGCCTCATCAGGACCTGCGGTCTCACAGCACGGACCTGGGTGAAAGAGAAACCATTTACGGCACACAGAACGACCAGGCCCCAGTGTCACCAATGTAACGGCACAGAGGGCAGAGTCATGCCAAGCCAAGCCCTCAGAAACCAGAGGTGAAGGCTGAAGAGAGCGGGGTGCTTAACCAGCCATGGACCGCCCATCCGAGTTATTTTCTGTGCACGAGTTCTGGTCATAGTCACAAATTTAATCCAATCATTTACAGGCCAGTGCAACTTCCTATTACATTAAAACACCTGCCATCACTGTAGACATGTCAATAAACTTTCAATTTCAAATCGTGAATACTTTCACATTAACCCATCAGATAGAGAACAGCAGAACAGAGCTACACTGGTGTGATGTATGCAAGACATGGCTTGCAGGAATTAATTTGAACATGCAAAGTGCTAATGGCTTGCAACACATTCTCGACACACAATCCTGGGAAGAATAAATTAACTGTAAATTGATGGGCGGTGAAACATCTAACTTACGCCACGCAGTCTTCCGGGGCAGATACCACAGGCCGATTTGGGGGCCTTTCCGACCTTCTTGGTGTACAAGTAAACAATGCGATTCCCTGGGGTTCGCGAGCTGAGGGAGAAGGGATCGCAAACGCAACACACCTGTGAATCCTCACGCATAGACACAGAGCAACCGCTCCAGTTACTCAAAGCATCCGGTGTAAAACTCGTGCTTGCGCTTGTTGAGGAAAAGTGCACGCAAGTCACAAGGATGGTTTGAATATTGACGGTTCGCCGTTAAGTCCGCAGCAGTAGAGTAGTATATGAGCGACGGTTAATGAAAGTACAGGGTACTCACAGTCTGGTTTTGTTTGAGGCGGTGTTGTAGGATAACCTACGACGGTAAGTCAGGCGCTGAACCATGTTTGTTGCTACCTGGCAAAGGGAAGACCATCGCATATCACATCATTTATTTAAGAAGAACACAAGTAATTACTCAGTGTAACCATGCGGAGATTTTAAGATTCCAGTGCCAACAACCCCAGCTAGTTAACTCTCAATAGATTATTATCATTATTATTAGCTTAGAACTATTTAGCTCAGGCGCGCTTGAATAATAATAAGGCAAGCTATCGATTAGAAACTGGTAACCTTCACGATAACAGTTCAACAAAATATAACGTTGAAGCGTATGCATTTTAAAACTGTATTGCTCTTGTCAGTTACTCTCAAATTACCTAAACTATGAATCTAGCAAGGCGTTGAACGTGAAACCAAACCGTGAACAAAAATGATTATTACAATTGAAACAATTTTAAATGTACCTAGAAACATATTCGCTTGTTTTAAATGTATGTATTTATTTATCACCAACCGTTATTTAACTATTAAGACCGCAGATTAAAACGGATTGCTAGATCACTAAATGTAAGAAAAAATGCCGTCCACCATACCCGCTTGCACCGTAACCGGAAAAGGAGAGACTTCTGCTAGGGTCAAAGTTGAAAACCTTTCAGCACCGGAATAGAAACAACTACTCGTGTTGCGTAGATGTATTATGGACATAGCAACAAATGTGTAGGTATAACGAAGGATTTTAAGGAAAAGTTATGGGGATATGTCCTTAATACATATGACCGTTGTATTAAAATAGTACACTACATGGCTAAAGAATGTGAATACCCCTTCAAATGAGTGAATTCGGCTATTTCAATCTATTTCAATATTTCAATATGCTGACACTGTGATTTAAAACCTATACAATCGAGCACACAAACATGCAATCCCCTTAGACAAACAGAGATATACATATTTTAATTATATACGTACTTATTTGTACGTTTTTTGTATGCAAACGAATATTATTAATTAACGAATTACACTTCCGTATGTCAGTTTATGATAATACCCAATCGTTGGCAGACTACAATTTTGTAAGAAAAAGACCGGATCCCGGAAGTTAGTTTTGTCTTCCGTCAGTGAATATGTTGCTAGTTTCAGGCGCATTGGCAGTAGAATGGTGCGTGCTAAAGAGCTCAGTGACTTTCAACGTGGCACCATCGTAGGATGTCACATTTCTAAGAAGACAGTTCGTCAAATTTCTGCCTTACTAGACCTGCCCCGGTCAACTGTTAGCGCTGTTATTGTGAGGTGGAAACGCCAAGGGGCGACAACAGTTCTGCCGCGCAGTGGTAGGCCACACAAGCTCTCGGAGCAGGATCGCCGAGTGCTGAAACGCATAGCGCGTAAAAATCGCCTGTCCTCGGTTGCAAAACTCACTACCGAATTACAAACCGCCTCTGGAAGCAACGTCAGTACAAGAACTGTTCGTCGGGAGCTTAATGATATGGGTTTCCGTGGCCGAGCAGCCATTCACAAGCATAAGATCACCGTGCGCAGCTGTGTAAAGCCAGCAACATTTTCTGGACACAATAAGGAGTGTCCGGTAAGAATGTCGACTGATTGATTAAAAATCAACGAGAGCAATAACGCGCTCTCCAATTGTAATGTTTATTATCGTCTTAAAGCACCTGTTTATTTTAAAACTATTAAATTGTTACTAATAAATGCATGTTTTATTCAGTAATAATTTCAACAAAGGTTAATAAAAATAAAAAAAAACTTGCATTGAATGCCATCCAGATTACATCAGTATTTGAAAATAAAGTATTGCAGAACCTTTTTTTAAATGCCACTAGAAGACACACAAACTGTGACTGACGAAATGTGCAGAAAGATCCCTGTTTGAAAATTATTAATAATAAAGTCATTCACATCAGAATGTACAAGGCAAATTAGATGTTCTAAGTGAGTAGGAAAAGTTTTCAGTCTGTCCATATTGAAATTACATTTTGTAAACGATAACACAAATTATTAATTTACTTTAATTACGTTCTCTTCAGGAGTTTTAGTTGAACATTAATGTGATAGACATTCAATATTTTCTAATTTAGATGTCTGCTTACAAAGTGTACAGTTGCTCGGTTGACAATTCTCTGTTTTTAAAATATTTCTCATTTCCTTTTGTTGGATCTTTACTGATATCCTTGAGTCTTTCATCTTTTTGAAGAGAAACGTCTGAAATGAGCAAATCATTAGCCACCATTTTGGCTTCATTGTCATCTCTCAATACCGAACATTCATGACCATATGGTACTGATTCCACTGAATGTATTTAGGCATTACACCTAACTGGTTGAAACATTTCTTCTGTATTGATGGAATGATGTCATTCCTGACTCTGTCTCATTTTTAGGATCTGAAAAACGTTCCTGCTGTTCCGGTACCAAAGCCTCCCATCCAACTGCAGCAGCAGAAGTGTATCCCTGCTGAGGTTTCATTGCCAAGTGTGACCTGAATCATTCTCTGTATGTCATAAGGTAGTATTTTCTCACGTTGTTTATCTCAGGCGGATATTTTATGCATCTGCTCATTTTGGTCTTATTGACCAACGGGCCTCGTCTGGTACCTTTAAAAAGCTTCTGACGGTTGACTACATGTGATTACACACACACTGTCTAATTTCATCACACACACTGTCTATAATCTCATTTTATCACACCTTGTACGGCGTATGATGTTTCTCAATGCATTATTCTGTACTTTTCATCATCCAGATGATGAAATCAGTGAAGAGGAAGAAAGGATCTGAATCATTCCTGCAGAATAACAGGGCCATCATGTATATTTCTTCTCAATGGTCTATGTAGTTTGGCAGTTATCATTGCTGAAAGATTTATCACCTTTTATAAAAGGTGAATTTGATGTAGAAATGTTTTCAAAATGCTGATCTTCCATGTTTCCAGAGTTAAATACTGGCAAGGATTGTTACAAGCAATTTCTCCCTGTTTATTTGAACAGGTTGGGTATTGCTGTGGAGAATGATTTTATCACACATTGCAGTGTGTGGATGCTCTGTGGGCTCTACTATTCATAAATCCTATTGGAGCTTTTGCAGATCCCGTCAGTTTATCCCTCTCATCCTCTGATGGGTCTGACTTTGACAAAAATCTTACTACTGTACGAAACTGTAATGCTTGGGCTAAAAGGATTATACAGTTGAACCTGCTGGTGGTGAAAGAAGGGTTTCCTCAGAGTATTCATTGTAGTTTCTGAACTTATAACTTCCTGTCTTCCTGAAAATCACCATCACCATCTGCCACATCATTGGTTTGTATTTAATTTCAATGAATTAAGCTGTCCGGATGGTTGTTTATTTTTTAAATTAGCTTCCGTACCTAATTCCCCCATTTCTTGACACCCCATGATGGTTTAGTTGTTGGCCTATGTAATGTCTGTAAAGTAGAATTAGATGTAGGCATTTCATTAGCAATGGCGGGTGTGTCAATATTGCGTATATATACAGTACTGTCTATATATACAGTCTTAAGCACCCTAGCTTTTTCACACAAATGTAGTCTTTCAAGTTTATTTTTCGTCTTCTGCATTAGTGTGTCAGTAGAAAAGTTGTTTTTTCTGAAAGAACAAAGAATTCTGCCACAGATGGTATGGTCTCCACAGAGCCCTGATAACATCATCATCAAGGCTGTCTGTAATTACCTGGACAGACAGGTAACTTTAATTTTACTTTAAAGTAACAGCCCTGTTACTTTACTAAAAGGTTTATGTTTACGATTCAAAAAGGTACATGGAAATCGTAAACTTAAACCCTTTCTTTTAGTAAAGTAAGGACTAGTTTTGATTAAACAAGGATTTCATGGTGAAAACATACATATTCCTAGAATTACACTAATTACAAATGCAACAATGCAGTGTCTTTTAGAAGAATTAACACAACTGGTCGTAGAATATAGACAAGTTAACGTGTACCAGTGCATGTGTGAAAATAAGTGAAACTCAAGTTGCATTCACACAGTCAAGCAGGCAATTATAACCAAGTGGGTAAATAACTGGGTACAACGTGAACTAATAAAAGAACAGATGCCCTCTTCAGTATAAAGGTAGGAAACCTGGTCAGTTTGGTCTTACCCGTAGAGGTTACAAACACACAAACGCTGTGCCGTGATCCAGAAATTCCCCTGATAGAGAGCTGAAAGTGCTCATAAGTCTGGAGCGGGTTATAAAACCATTTAAAAACATTTAGTTTTTCTGACTCAGTCAGTCCACTGTAAGATCAATGGTCCTCAAATGGAAAACATTTAAGACAACAGTGACTATGCCTAGATGTGGACGTCCTTCAGAATAATCTCAAACAGCAATACGAAAACTAATAGAGGAGGTCACAGAAGAACCCAGAACCTCATCCAAAGATCTGCAGGAGAAATCTTTACCCTCCAAAAATGGACACTAAAAAGACTGCATAGAGAAGGGTAGACTGGAATAGTCTGGTTTGGTGTTGAAGAGCTTTGTGTTTCCAGGGTTTTGTGTTTAAACTTCTTGAGTTTAGTTTTCACCAAAAGGATGGTTTTGGTTAAATTGTTTGCCTTTTGTTTTAAGTGTAATGTGATGAAGTGTTGAATTATGCCAAATAAAAGTGTACACCCTTCCCTTGTGCCACCGTCTCCAGCCGCTCTCGGACCGGGCACACCCCAGCGTGTTACAGAGTAAACCCTCCCCCTTGTGCCACCGTCTCCAGCCGCTCTCGGACCGGGCACACCCCAGCGTGTTACAGAGTAAACCCTCCCCCTTGTGCCACCGTCTCCAGCCGCTCTTTACAGCTATCTCTTTATCTTTACAGCGTTAATGAGATAGTTAAACTGCATACTCTACACACTAAATGCTAAAAGTGACCTTTGACACCATCAAAACACCGGATGTGGAAGTTTTTGATATAATTTGCACCACAAAAAATTATGGGGTGAAGGAAGCCTTATAAGCAAGTACGTGTTTATAACCAGACCGAAGGACAGCATTCTGAGCCTGAAAAGTAAGTTGAAGCAAAAATGGACACAGGTTGATTGCTGTTTCACTTTCACTCTGTGTGCTGGGGCCATTAAATTTCCTTTTCCCTCACCTAAGCACACATTTAAGAGAAGTGGCCAGGACCGGAGACTGAGCTGGGAGCTGTCTTTACACAGGTAGTTTCTATATATATACTTTTCTGCTGTATATTCTGCTGAAATTTTCACACTATGATTAATAATTAATATTGTTCAGTTAATCACACGGTGGACATAATGATTGTTTTGTTATGGTGTCACTGGCCCCTACAAAAAAAAAAGAATATAGAATAGAATATAACAATCCTCTATATTGTCACATGTTACCTCTTTGGGTTTGCACATCATAATCAATTATAATGTGGTGATTCAGAATAAGGTGTTTACATGCAAATTTAATTTAACGCTCCACTAGTATTCACGATTTAATGCAAACCGGCGCATTGAGAATACTGCGGTTTTTGTGCCACAGAAATAATGAAGTAGCGTTATTTATTTTTTTTGTTAAACTAGACTGAAGAAGTGGATTTTGTACACAGCATTCGTTTTTGTACCGATGCAAAGCAGACAAGAACGAAATGTGTTTATTTTAATCATTGTCCCCAGAATCGAAGAGAGCGATCAAAATTTGATCTGTCCTCTTCTAGCGTCACGTATGTGGCAGTAGGCCACCTGCTATGCCGTGTCAACATGGTGGCTATGAGCCAAAATCAGGAGTAGGGATCGGTGAGATTGGCGAGTTTTCTGATGTAGCCCGGAAGGTACATTTTCAGAGAAATCGCGCCTCCTTAAATACATTTTGTGGATTTTTTTCCCCTACAAAATGTAACTGCGTGATCTTGTCACACTCGTGATCGCACAATTATAAGTCACTTATAAACTCCTGTAAATGCTGTAAAAACGTGGACCTTGTGCAATCATTTAGCCTAGTTGATCATTGATTTGGGTTTCACAAATCTACCGCGAGTACGTGGGTGTACGTGTTCTGCAAATTCATGGTGAATTCTGTTATAAAGCAGCTAGTCAAGATGCCAACCATAGGGAAATCCTTTGAAATATTAGCATGGTTTAAGGGAATCCATCACCTTCTCTGTCTGTACTTCAACCCCTCGAATGATATTCACATTTCACATTTGCACAATGATTACATAATTCAATATATTGCTGAGAAATGCTGTTTCACTTTCACTTTGTGTGCTGGGGCCATTAAATTTCCTTTTCCCTTTGGGTTTGTACATCATAATCAATTATAATGTGGTGATTCAGAATAAGGTGTTTACATGCAAATTTAATTTAACGCTCCACTAGTATTCACGGTTTAATGCAAACCGGCGCATTGAGAATACTGCGATTTTTGTGCCACAGAAATAATGAAGTAGCGTTATTTTTTTTGGTTAAACTAGACTGAAGAAGTGGATATTGTACACATGGTCATAGGCGGAAATCCCAGGGGGGGCACGTAAATTCTGTCAAGATGCCAACCATGGGGAAATCCTTTGAAATATTAGCATGGTTTGAGAGAATCCGTCACATTCTCTATCTGTACTTAATCATTTTCACATTTCATACTTGCACAATGATTATATAATTCAAGATATTGCATTGGACACAATGAACCTACAGATTTTATAAAGAATGTACACAACCCTATCAGCCTGTCTGTGGGACTTATCCCCTGTCAGGGTTTGGCCACTTCAGCCTGTCTGTGGGACTAAACCCCTGTCAGGGTTTGGCCATTTC
>JAOYSI010071602.1:3077-22077 GCA_025775065.1 Hiodon alosoides
TACACCGGAGGGTGTTCGCAGCGATGTCCGGACAGATCCAACAGTCAGCGGAAACCGCAAGGACCGTTGTTTAAAACCGTAATTCCAATTTTTTTCCTAGGATCTCCAGTAACTAAATATGGTTCACTGGACATACAACACTGGTTCACAACAACACGCGCGCGCCGAAGCGAACCCGTAGGCTTGCGCAGAAGACCCTGTGCTGGGAACGCGGGGACGGCGGAGGATCTCGCTAGACGGAACAGAGATGTGATGATGACGGCGATTTACATTTTGTTTTCGTTTTGTTTTGTCTTTTCGTTTTGTATTTCTGAGAGCTCCAGACACACAAGATACCGCTAAAGATGGCTCCAGTGTAGCAGGAGTCTCTTTCATCGTGCTTTTTCTGTACGAGAGGAAACTGTTAAGCAGTTAACTGTTAACCTTTTGTGTTACTTTTACGTTGCAGAGCATTTAATAAATTATACAAGGGATCCTTTTTATAAAAAAGAAAAGAAAAAAAAAACATAACTTAAGCCTAGTCTGTATTTAAATCAGTTCCTTACCAAATACAATTATAGTGACTTTGCTGATCACACTGGCATATATTTTTAATAATGTTATCTGTGCGCATGTTGTATTCAAGGGTTCAATTTTTTTTTGCTTTTTAAAGGTGTAATGGACTTAAAATTGGAAAACTATGACAAGCCTGAAACACACTTATGTTATATGTATGCAAAACAACGACACACACGTATCTACCAGTATACCCATCTACTCCCAGTTAATACGCCGCCCCTGTCCGTTTCTCCACCATCAGCCGTCTGTAACGGTGATCGCCAGAGCAGAAATATAGTCACTCATTTTTACACCTCTTTATTTCTATGCCAATCTTTGCCTGTATATGAATGGTTCTGATATCATTTTGGTTTAAAAATGACAATAAAATAAATCTCTGAAAAAAAAATCTAGGGTTTTTACATTATCTTGGGATGAGTAATACAGATATGTAAAAGGGTGAACAAAAGTTGTCTTGGAAGTTTCTCTCGCCCAGGGGGTAAGGCATGCGATGTACCGTGGCGAATGGCTGGGTCAGAACAAACGTGTTTTAATACAGCATATTTCAGCCCTATTTTGCTGGGAGGAAACGGAACATTAGGAGTTTATCAGGAAGGTACCCATCGAAACCCTTTAGAGAGGACAAAGAGAGTAAAATTGCCGACACCGCATGCAGGGTAGAATATCTGCCATGTTTGGAGGGTCTGTAGCTGAGGTTGGAGCTGGGTCATGTCAGGAGGGACCCAGGGTTTTTTTTTTAACCAGCAGACAATGAAACATCACCACAATCCTAACCCTTTAGGGTTTATAAACAGGAAGTCCATTTAACCGCTTTCATAATCATTCACAGAACAAAACGTACAAGAAGTTAAAGGGAGACTGCACAAGGATAAAGTGATGTAACATTTATAAAAGACACAGTGTGGTAGAGACAAACGCACGTTTTATTGTTTTGGCTGCCTGGTTACTTGACCAGGATCAACCTCCATAGTTTTAGTCATTTATACAGCCAAAAATCGACACATAAATTAATTAAATGAAAAGTAATTTCCTGATGTTTTGGGTACTTTGAACAAGCGTTCACCAACATCTCTGCAGAGGTTGAAATGGTCTTTACCGCTCATTTCGCAGTGAGACGACCTCCTTGCGACCACCAGGATCACGTGACAGTGCCAACCACCGTCACTCTTTATCGGATGGACTTTTATTTAAAAGATTAGACACTTATCGCAGCACAACGCGTTGGGAACTTGTTAAATTAACTGCGTTCAGGGCTTTAATTGCCTGTGGTCAGACGGCAACCACCAAAGTTCTGGACGTTCAGATCGAACAGATAAAGCCCTGGCACGGGTAAAGCCGCGAGTGAAGGGGAACAGCGCGTTCTTCCGGGAGTCTCATTGCCAGGTTGTCTCCGCAGAGGAACCAGTGCCGTAACGGGGCTCCAGGAATCCTGGCGCAACAAGGCCCAGTGTTGTTCAAAATTTAGTTTCGAGGGGTAACGGTTTCCACACGCGACCCCAGGGAAACCGGGGGCAAGACGGTCAGCAGTCTGGAGCAGTGTCTCCACCTGTGGACCCTGAGGGTCTCCCAGCACTGACCCCAGACCTGACACTTCACCCAGCATTCACCTCTGCGTGGGTATGTTTTCAGGCTGTAACAAGCGCACAGGCCCCGGCTCCATTCTAATCTGCTGTAGACGACCAGAGGCTCTGCAAGGCTGCGAGGGGCCGATGATGTATGACTGGGGATTAGGAAGGCGGAGGAGAGGTGAACAACGGACGGGATCTCTCATCCAAACCCAAGCACGGCGGTGACCTCCAACCCCATCCACCCAACGCGGTGCTGCCAGAGGCGGGGAAACGGCGCCCGTGCTAAAAATAACTCCCTGCTAAGGCCCCCGTTCCTCCCCTCCCCCTCTGAAAAAAATACTCTCCAGCTGCGAGGTGGGCCTAAAAAAAATTAAAAAAAATGATGCAAGATTTATGATATATGCAGGAATATCCTGTTTGTTTACATTTCTGTGAAACGGCATTGTGCATGCACATCATATAATATCTACTTACAAGCGCAAATGCACACACACACACGCGTAATAACATTCAATAACCTATCCATACGTCTCCACTTTACTTTACTGCACTTCCATCAAAAACATGGGACGGCTGAAAAAAATAAGGCACCAGTCAATGCTGTAGAAAGAATTGCCATATAGCTCAACCTGACCTCTGTGGTACCTCCCTTTACACACGTTATTAAAACAGATGTATATTTACGGCAAGCTACTCCCAATGAGCTTAGCCAGCACGCTACACGGCATACTGGACCTCCGTGGGAAATTAACTTGCAGTCCGAAGCTGGCCGTCTGGTGGCGGGCAGGATCTCTACATGGCCAGGCGCACCCCTCCATCCACCACCAGCACCTGTCCGGTAACGTAGGGTGTTTCCAGGAGAAAGAGGACGGCGTGTGCAACCTCGCGAGGCTCCCCGAACCGCCCCAGCGGGATCATTCGGCACAGCTCCTCCTCCTTCAGCCCGGCTGTCATGTCTGTCCGGACAAAGCCTGGCGGGAGAAGTGGAGGCGGCAAGGGGAGGTGGGGTTAACAGGTTGTAAAAACCAATCGATGTCTGGAAAGTTACAAGGCACACACGCTCCCTCTTTGGCGTGGGGGGGAAGCCGGCGTACCTGGAGCCACCAGGTTGACGCGGACGTTCCTGGCCGCCACCTCTTTGGCGAGGGACCGCGTGAAGCCCTCAAGACCAGCTTTGGTGGCACCATAGACGGTCTGCCCCGCATTCCCCTTCAGTCCCACCACCGACCCTACAGAGAGAGCCAGCCAGCCGACGGAAACCAGTTCCGGTCAAAACGCGGGTGGAGACCTCCAGACTGGGGAGGATAAAAACTAAACACTCTCATTCTGATGGATTTAGCAGCAGACGGTACATGGGGATCTAGCGCCATCTGGTGGCCTTTTCGTGAACATAGAGCATTTCACCAACCTCACATACTTCACCTCAGAAAAACTTTTGCTGATGCTTCAATTTACAAGAAGCTCACTGTTTCATACTTTTAAAATTGATCATCATTTTAAAACAATTCGCGAGTACCTCGCCCAAAGGTACAACAACAGTCCCCTGGATAGAGCATGGTAGTTACAACTGCAATACTTAAACAACCATGTAACCAGCTGCCCAATACAGAGTCCATGCAGTGCACGACATATAGCCAAGGTTCATTTGTCTTTTATGAACACATTCATTTCTTTTAATACTCATGCAATATTATTAAAATAAATGGATAAGCTTATTTTTTACTATTCTGAGATAACGTGTCACTTCTAACATCATCAACTGGTAATCCCAGGGCCCCAGATTAAGGTGAAAATTACCTATATTGACGATTGCCCCGCCCCTGTTTTGAAGCATGCTTCGTAAAGATGCCCGGCAGGTTAGCATGGTCCCCAGCAGATTGGTATGGAGCAGAGATACCATGTCCTCTGGCTTGGTCCTCACCAACAGAGAATCCCTAGGGAGCAACACAGACACACACACACACTTTTTACTAGCAAAACCAATTAATACTCCCACGTGGAGTCACGTGACTTACATCTGGTCACATGACTAATTTCTGATTCAGTCTAATTCACTAATTTCCACTCAGTCCGTTCAGATGCTCACCTGTTAACGCCGGCCGCGTTGACCAGGTAGTCAATGTTCCCACAGGTTTGTTGAATCTGCTCAAACGCTCCCTGCACCTCCCGCTCACTTGACACATCACAGCTCAAGGCAATGTGATCAACTAGGGTTAGAGGTCACAGAGCCAACCTTTCAACCTTGGATTTACCGTTTACAAGCAGAGTACCTTATAATCACCATCCCATCTGCTCCAAAATCATTGAAAGAGACAATGGCGGGGTTGGAGGGGGGGGACACCATAAAAATAAAAACAATTTTATGAACAGGAGAGACCCCAAAGACTGAGGGGTCAGGGGCAAAATTGTGAACAATAAAAACACCTACTGCCAGAAAGCGAAGCAACAGCTGCGTGGGCGTTGTCCCGATCCCTCGCCACGACAGCGATCCGGTGGCCTCGTTCCGCCAGCAGCTGGGCTACCGCCCGGCCAATGCCTCGGGAGCCACCGAACACCACGCACAGCTTGGGCATCTGGGAGGGGGGCAGGATAATCAACGAGGCGCCAGCACCACGCACTGAACCTAAACATCACACCTCAGGGATCAACGGTCACTGGGTTGTCGAAGCCAAGGGTGCGTTCACGTCTTACAGACTTTTGAGAGTCAACGCAGACCATAACCGATTCAGCCAATGATCTTCTTAGAATCTACTGAATCTGTCAGCTCAACAACTACGCCCCGGCGGTATTCAGTTAGAACACGTGATGAGTTGCGTTAAAATTGTAATTTTAGCTGTATTAGCAGTTAATTTGAAATTAACAATTAGTAAAACAATGTGCACTATCGATAAATGATTCGGATCTGGAATTGACACCGAACCTTATTGAGTGCATAATATGATCGCCTGTAGCTATTGCAAGAGCAATATTAGCAAGAAAGCTAAACTTCCATATTTCTGCCACAATTCAAACCATATTTATTTAGACCGGAAATTCTAAAACTAAATGTTACTCGTTATTACGGTCTTGGTCATTAATCACAGAATAAGTAGGCAGGGGTTCACCGACTCAAATTTTCCATGCACGTATGTTTTCGCTTACAATGTGTCGCCACGGGGACTTTTAGCGGTTAGCCAACAACGTAATTCCATATTGTTTAAAACCCTCACACACAATTATTACAATTGAATCATTGTACTCTTGGTACGTTTAAAGTAATTTAACAAAAACATAGTGAAAGTAAGTGTACATCACCAAGGACATTCGGTAAGTGAATATAGTTTGCAATTGAGATTTAGTGCATCAATTTAAACTCACGTTCGACAACGACGTCAAGTCCTTTTCAAATAACTATAACGTAACAGAGTTCAAATCAAAGGCACAACACACAGATTAAATGGCATGGCTGGCGCCATGTTCTTTTACTTTTTACTTTTGCCATATCGTCCCCAGGCCACTAGGGGGGGCTCGAGGAACACAGGCCTTGGGAAGCCTTCAGCGAAATGTAAAATTTAAACTGAGCCAGGATCGAACTCGCGCTACGGATAATTTTTTACGTAGATACCAAAATATAACAATAAAGGCAAACAAAAATCACGACTTGTTAAGTACAAATCCTAAAACCCCCGTAGTTAAATCGTGACCGGTAGTCTCGTCAAGCGGCTGAGCGCACCTAGTCGCACAGCAGGTTTTGGTATTATTCATGGAGGCCTACAATTAGTTCTGAAAACTGCTACCTCAGCTGCGAACTTGGGAAGTATATGCGTTTCCCTTACGTTGCAGTATTTAGAAAAGGATAGCGGGAGGTGCCTCCGTTGTTAAAATTGCCGGAAGGTATATATGGCGTGTTCCCTCACCTACCAGTACTTTTTTTTAATGTCATGGTTTAATATCCAAGTAGTTATGGTTAACGCCTGTGCAAAGCGGAAGACTTTATAGTTAACCGTTCGGTTGTTGCTACCTGCACGATGTTGTATTACACAATTCCAGATTTTGCAGTTTGGGAATGGTCACAATCGTTATTCGATTAATTTTAAAATTAAGCATCTATACTGCTATAAAGGAACATTGGTCATGTGTGGAAAACCACTCGCGTAGTTTATGCCAGTACCACATGGGGGAGCACTCAAAGTCAAACCTAAAAGTTACATTAAAGCACTTCAGACAAAGATATTTTAAAAACCCACTAAATCAATCATTTTGTAGACGCTCACACCCAGAGCCATGTACAATAAGTGCGATCGACATAAAGAATGGTGTTTGTAAAAAATAGCTACCTTAATATACAGTGTGACATGTCTTAACAGATCACGGTACTGATGATTCGTAATAAGTTCAGACAGCCGTAATTTTGGAGAAGACGCTGGCTTTCCGAGACAGCCTCTTGCCTCTTGCCGGGCTACCTGGATACTTTTATGAGCCAATAACGACTTAACACAAATCCCTGTAGAGGGCAATATGCGCAATAACTTTTATCTCGAAACGTGATTGAGCTCCCATTGGTTATGCCCGTTTTCCATTATCCGGTTAACGCTGAGGTCGAATCCCAATTTATTAAAACATTAGAACTCTAAAACCAATTTTCTATAGCTTACAATTACCCGATACATACTACATTTATAGTCTACGCACGTTTTCGTTGTAACAATCTGATGGGAGGGCTTTGGTAATAGAGTGCAGTTTCACTCGATTCCAACAGTTTAATTCATTCCGTTCAAAGGATTGCAAAACATCGTTCACAGTTTCTTTGTTCTTGGGGTAAATTTGAGACAGTTGTCGGCATAGCAACTAGATCCAACGTCGTAGCCAGGTTCCAGGCAAATCTTGTAGCGCGCAACGGAAAAAACTTCGTGTTAAGCACACAGCATCTTTTGAAGATTAATTACGTCTGTACTTCAATAGAACACGGCCTGTCAAGTTTAATTTCTCAACAGCCGAAATCTGGCAGTCCGCATGTTTAAAAGCAAAAATTAGGAATAACATACCCCAACATGTTATGGATGACGTATTATGGGATATTACACTTGTTTATAGTTCAAGTTCCCGCTTTTATTAGCCGGTCCAGTGCTATTCGCAGCCCTTTTAACCGAACGAATTAATCTATTGGAGTCGAATGAAACGGCCCTCATTACCAAATCGCGGACACCGTTATAAATGAAAATAGAATTTGTGCTAGCGTTCTCAAATTATAGATTTTAAAACCAATTTGTATTCACAATTCACAGCCAAGGTGGGAGCGGATTAAAAATCCAATTTAACTAAAGTAAGTGAACCTTTTCTTAGTTTAAAATCCCTTTTTATTAATGACAAGTGAGCAGGCGGGTGTGAATAACCGAACGGTCTTATGAAATCGCACCAGCATTTCCTTCTAATTTCCTCTACTGTGATTTCAAATTCCGTTAAGCTAATTGAGCAAAGAGGGATTGTTTGTCACAGCTTGAAAGCAAACATACGGTCTCACTGTAACCATGTGAAAAGTTTTGATTTGACTCCACATATAGCTAAAAATCACCGCTCTGACAGATGCGGTCGCCCACGCCAAGCTCAAACAAAATCCTTAATTTAACACAGGACCCAAAGAGGATGCCTGGAGGTCCATCCAGATGGTGAAGGGTAGGCTTTACAAGTTAAGGGCTTGAGCCAACAGGTCCGGTGGCTATGCCTTAGCCACTAAAGCAGCATCAAGGACAGTCGAGGTGAGCCAAGTACTTACCGTGAGCTACTTTAAGGTGGCTGGGGCATTGGACAACCCAAAGAGCGTGGCTCGGAACTGCCACTCCCCTGTTCCAGTGGTAAAGGCCTACATTGGTCTCGCTCTAGAGTTGACCACATGGTCCAGAGCCTCAACAATGTGGGATGCTGGAATCGTTTTTTTTTTCTCTCTTCCTCCCGCACTTCTTTGGGGCTATCACTACTTAATTCAGCTTTGCGTCTGTGACACGTTTGGGCTTTTTTGACAGACTCCTTTGCAGACACATGTGCCGTAAAGAAACAGAATAAAAAATAAAGTTTTTTTTACGTGTTCAGGTTCCATGAAAAGGGCTCCCTGATTCAATTAGCCTTAGGGGGCATTCAAGCTCATTTGGGTGTGGCACCTTAGAGGTGAAGGATCACAATGAGGAGGTGGAGTGGCGACAGAATTAACGATACAAAATTGATAAATATAAATTAGCTAATTTGTTCACTAACAAGTTAGTAGAAGATACACAACCAGATATGGTGTAAAACAGGGGTCAAAAAGCAGACAAGGTCCTACCGTCTATCAGTAATACTTTCAGCCAACGACAGGCTAGAGCAGTGATGGAAAACCCAGTTCCTGGAGAGCCAAGATCCTACAGATGTTCAGATGTCTCTCTAATTGGTGAAACACTAAGTACCTAGAGCCCCAAATTTAGCGAAAAAGGGTTTGGGTAGAACGAAAACCATAACGATCTCTGGCCCTCCTGCCAACCCCTGGGTCAGAGAGAGATAGCTTCTGCCCCAACTAAAGTAGTGTTTACCTTCTGCAAGCACTACAAACCACTACCATCAATGGTAGACCCAAAAACAAAAATACATCACACACAAAAGCTAATGAAAACAGAGCCCATGACTGCTCAGAGACCATATTAATGGCCACGGGTGTCTCAGTTCAGCAGGAGCAACGGGGGGGGGCGGGGGTGGTGCTTGGTGACAAACGACTCTAGTAAATGATTCATTTCACAGCATAGTCGTTAAAAATTGCTCCCAGAAGCCTCGGCAGCACGCCAGGGTCCCTGCGGAACTCAATAAAAATGCAGATCATGACAGAGGACTCCAGATTTAAAAATGATGGACACGTTTTTTTTTGTTTTTTTTATGCCACGCAAGCTGGTATTAACTTAATTCTATGACCGGAATGTATTACTTGGGACTTTGGAGTAACACTACAGTGTAAGGAGGTTTTGTTTTGAAGCATTTGCCACATTTTACTTATAATTAATTATATATATATTTTAGTTTTTTTATAAGGGACGCACACTCACACACAGCGCTTTGCTGAGTTTTCAATTTGTCGTTTGTATGCATTGCTTTGTATGTAGGAATGGTTAAATCAAGTATTACTAATGTAAAACATGGTTGGCATTTTCTTGCCATCTCTTTCATACCACCCTGGGTTATTGAAGAACGCAATCTCCATCCCGCCAGTCTTTCCTGTGGTTTCATCGGGAAAGCGATAGGGTTTTCTCCAGCTAGATTTGCCTTCATGGTTTGGCTACTATGGGGAGAAAGACGAATGAAGAGCATGTGGAATTGCGCCGATTTGACATGTGCCAACTGAGGTACAGAATATACTAATATAGCCAAGGTCTCTGAGGAAAGAGATGGGCATTGCCACCAACCAGAATATCTCGTTTAACATTAACTGGTCCCCCACACACATTAAATTTCCATCTTAATATCTCTCGTTCACACTTAAGACCAACACAAAAGATGCTACTAATTAGTTCACTGAGCCAAAGACCCTGTAGACCCTAGAGTAGGGATGGCTAAACTTGGTTGCGATGTCTGTAGGATTCCCCACTAGCGTCAAATTGGCATCCGATTTACAGCTTAGAACTTGTAGACGAGACCGTTACTAACCCAAATGAGGATTACCATTTAAACAAATCGTAAGCGAGGCGGATGGAAAACCTGCCAACCCTGCCTGTGGAGCTTCAGGAACAGGATTCTCTACCACTGCTGTGGATCGTTGCTCGCTCGTCAGGGGTCAAAGTGCATCACGAGACCGTCCCGGCCCGGGGTTTAAGAGCCCAGTTTCTGCTGGGTATCCTAAACCCCGGCCACTGCGGTCCCGATCTAAAAAAACCCAACGCCACAAAGAGCCGCAGTCTACTACAGTCTCCCGAGCATGGTTCCAATTCAGCTCACACTTACTTAGTAGCTGTTATTTCCTTCACGTAACATGTACAACGTGTCTTCCTAATTCGGTAATGAAAATAATCGTTCTCAGGCCACGCTAATCGCTTCCAGAACCGGTCGGGACTTGTTCACGCAGGGATAAACAGAAACCTCCGTACGCAGGCTGTCACGGAGAGCTGAATCCCTCTCGCTTAGGGAACCTGCCCTGACAGCACTGTCAGACTGCATTTGTTCATTTCCATCCAGGTGTCACGTCAAGAAAGCCACAACCAGAACCGAAGACTCGAGACACGTTAGCGCTCTCCTTTTTGCTCTCTCTTGCCAGTGAAGTTAAACAAGAACGACAGCCTCTTATTAGCTTCCTAACTGGCCCTTTTACAGTTCTTCAAAAGGGTGAAAAAATCTGTTGCCGATTCTGTTGCAAGTCTTTGCGGAAAGGAGAGGGAGGAAGAAAAAAAAAAAAAGAACTAACATTTAAACAAACGGTTCCTGTCCAAATGTTAATTGGTGCCGACTGACCATAGAACCACGGTCCAAAAACTTTCCGCCAGCATCAAAGTTAATGCGGAACTTCAGAGAACAGGAAAACTGACCGAAAATGGTCACAATCGGAGTGGAGTTGTGCAAACATAAATAAAAAAATAAAAAAAAACACACCATGCCTTGACCCCTGGCTTGCTGACTGCTACTTGTGCCATCCGAAAATAAGAGTAGGGAGGAGGCTGTTTGGCACACAGGTGTGAGAATCTTTAAGGGGCGAGAGAGAGAGAGAGAGAGAGACAGACAGACAGCTGCCCAAAACGGCTGCACTGCAGGAACGCTGGCTGAGAAGGTTGAACTTGCGTTTAGTCCATAACCAGGAGACGAGACGAGTAGCGACAGCCGAAACCAGCCGCTTCCCAGTCATTACCACCAGTACTGAAATGCAGAGCTTTCTCCTCAGAGGCACCTTTAACCAGTCATGCCATTACACGCAGTGTTGAACGCAGAGACTCGCACAATTCATCAAAAGACAAGGTTTAAGGAAGAATGAAAAGGAAAAAAACCCAGCATGGAAATCATTAGCTTTTATTACCACGTGCTGCACCCTCCATCATACTAGAACATTTCTGCACATACACGGAACAGCTAAGGGACGTCACGCTTATGACAGACCATCTATTAAAACTATTTAAACAGAATAATATTTTTTATTTATTTAAAGAAAGTCAAGTAAGCCAACTTGGCAACGTCGCATCGGTTTTAAGCAGACTGTCGTGCGACCTCGTACTCCAGCAAGGCAACCTGTTACATTAAAAACAACCACTTTGTCCTCTGATAATACTACCAAGTCTTTTCGACAGAACGTCATTCTGTTTTTCTGTAGTCTAACCTAAACTGCAATTAATAGAGAAGGAAGAGCAGAACACACACACACACACACACATTAACAGATGCACACACATACACACAGTAAGTGTTTGACTTGGAGTTCATGTGGTGGAAAATTAAAACCGAACAGCACTGAGGGCCATGGACAGTCTGCATGCCAAGACAACAAAAGCACATATTCACAGCTACATGGAGGTGTAAGAGGAGCAACATCTTAACAGTGTTTCATACCATGTTTTACAATGACGTCTTTTTATTTTTTTTGGCACTCCCGTTCACCAAACACCATTAAAAACGAAAACATCACATCAATCAATCGAATAACTTCCCCTGGTCAAACAGGCAAGTCGATAAACTTCTCCCAGCTGCCTCCTCCTAGCCAGTCCCATTGTGTAATGTAGCCCCTGAATGTTCCAACATTCCACACCATGGCTGCTGCTACCATGGTGGCGCCACCTGGTGGATGCACCAGAACTGCATTACCCCTCTTCAAAAGGGGAGTAATTACCATGGATTGGGGGCTTGAGGTCTCCATCTCTTGACTGGGAAATAGGTGTGCAAAAAAGGCCATGGAGCGTCACCTACTGGTGATGGAAGAGGCGAGTGACCACCCTTTACTGCAAAACAATGCTTATCGAAAATTCTGGGATTTTAGGTCTTTGTATACACAACACACACACACGCCAGCCTTTGCAACCTGGACTCGGCCAATGACAACCAAGCTCGAGGTCGCAATTATACACCTTTACACCAAATTGTGCTTTAAAAGAATATTTAAACCCCCATTAACCGGTACCCAATATCACCCACCATAATCATATTCAAGTCTACATAACAGTTATATAACATGTTTGTTGCTACGACGGTTCCAAGACTTGGAACAAATCAAAAAGTAAAAATGTACAGTTCAGAATAAAACACGCCGCCTTGTACTTCAATAAGGAAAATATATCAGCATCCTGTTCATCATCGCAAGAACGTTGATATGTCACGTTTTAAAGGTTTAATTTACGCTTTGGCGAATGAGATCCGTCGCTCTGATCAGAGGTTGACGTTGACACAACGTTGACACAATGTTAAGGCCCTCTTTGCTCTAAAACCAGCACTTGATGACTTTAGCAGAAGAGCTATAGCAAAGTCCTTATAACGGGTGTGGACAACAAGTCTGATGCACACTGCTTAAAAAAAACAAAATGGGAAAAAAAAAAACTTGTAAAACAAAATATAAATATAAATATATTAATATTTCTTTTCCAGCCTAGTTGTCTGATTGTTTCTGTTGCCACCTTGAGAGATAGAGCTCGTTTCAGGTCACTCAAAGAGGAAAAACAAAAACAAAAAAAAAAAGCAGCTTAAATTTTGCTTCACTAAAACCCTAAAAAGTAACAGAGTATTAGTGACCAATAAGATCTATGGAGTGTATCCCCCCCCACTCTTGTCCATGACAAGACTGTCTGTTCACATCTCCCACTGTTGGAGGCTGGCGTCCATAAGGCCCGGAATCTGATGAGGCGCCTGGAACCTTCATGCTATTCAAAGGCTGGCAGGTGCGTTTTGCACAAGGCTGGAGTGCAGCGGAACTACGGAACGCACAATATATAACCGCCTGTCAATCACAACTCCTCGGTTAGTTTGCAGCTCCTACCGCCAGGCAAAACAGGTGTACAATTGGGGTTTAACCTTGTTGGCGTGGGGCGCAGCCCGGTTTGTGCCCCAGGGGGCTGCATGCCCCCTCCCTCCCCAGCTGTGTCTATACAACTACACCTTACAGCTCTGCCGTGTTAAGGAAAAAACTAAATAAATTAAACTCATAATATCACTACATATGAACAGTTCATGTTTGTTTGTTTGAGTCATTGAACCTTTGCCGATGCTTATGTACAATAAAGTGAGAAACAGTACAAGGCACACATTTAACAGTTGTAGTGTTAAAGAAAATTAACACTACGATAATGGTGTGCTCTACTCAAGTGGTCCACCACCACTCCACTTTCAGTTGGTGCCACTTCCTCAAATCAAACCCCCCACCCCCCTACGTGTATGCGTGTGTGGCGTGTGTGTGCTAATTTGTCTGTAAATCCATGCGAGCGCGGCATGTCCACATGTCTGTGTGCATCAGCATGTGCACGTTGGTCTCTGAAGATCTGAAGGTGTGCATGCGTTTGTCAGCATGTCCCGTCTGTCAGACACTGTCCACGAAGCTCCCTGGGAAGAGACCAGTCCTCCCGTTTCTCTGCAGCGTTCCCTTGAACCAGCCATCCTCCCTCTTCTTGTGCACAAACACAATGTCACCCTCTTTCAGCTCCAGCTCTGCCTCGCTCTGAGGAGGGTAGGAAACCACCACCCTGTACCTGAACAGAAAAAGCAAAGTGTTAGTACCTACGAGGAACTGGACCAGGGTGTGCGCGTACTGCAGAAGTAATAGCAACACCAACTGTGTGACAGGTTACCCGCGCGGTGATCAAGGCACGGCTCCTAGACTTGGAACCAGCTGGTTGCAGGTTTGAATCCTCAGTGTGTCCTTCAGCAAGGTACATAACCTTACTTCCCCGAGTTAATATCCAGCTAGCGTAAAAATCGCGAGCCGAGTGTCTACTGTGAACTGAGGCCGGAGGGCCTCGGGTGAACGGGGTACCTCTCGCATACGATTGGCCGGGCGTCCTGCGGGGGGGAGGCGAGGGAGGAACAAGGCTGTCGCGGTGGGGGGGCGATGGGGGGCCCAGAGGCGTCCAGGGCGCTGCCCTTGCGATGCGAAGTCTCAGACGAGGTGCCTGGGTCCGACTCGGTGGCCACGACCTCCGGACCGATGGCACCTTGTAGCAGTTCCGCGGCGGAGGCGGCTGCCTGCTCCGAGTCCAGCGTTGGGGAGGGGGGTGGCGAGGGGCGGAGTTTCTTTTTGTTGGAGGCACTGGACAACAGCTTCAGCAGACCCTTCTTCTCCTTCTGCAGATACAAAGTCACACCAATTAGAAAGAAAAAAAAAACCCTACATTCTGATAAATAAAATATCCTGAGACAAGGGACCGAGGTAAAAACAACAGACGTCCAAAGTGTCCAGTGCAAAGTTGGAAGAAAAGTTGAACTGATTAAAAGGCTAGACTCAAGCGGTGCTAGACCCAGTTACTTTTCTTTCTTTTTTTGCGCCGATCCTCGTCCCCAGAGTCCCCTGCAGTTTGACACTTCTGTAGAAGGATATTCACAGAACCACTCTTAAAGGGCTCCCTTGATGAGACACGAACCGACGCCCATCTAGTCACGGGCCGGGTCTTCTGAGGAGCACCGGGCAACCCGAGAGCCTCCCGAATGTTCAGAACCTTGGAGAACTCCTGTCCCAGCAACTTGTTACAGCCAGAGAGGGGGAGGGACTTCCTTAATCCGGCCTCCTGCGATGCTTCACAAAACCGTGCAGGGAAATTCACCTTTTCTTCTCGGGCTGATGCTGCTGCTGCGGTCTGTGCTCGCCACAATTCTCTCACGCTACCCCTAGCGCCACTGCTGTGCCAAACGGTGATGTAATTGTGACAAACCCCCCCCAGTTATCCTCGTGCCCGGCGGACTCATCTCGCACTGATTCGATTCCCCGTGCTGACTCATTGGAACTCAACTCTCTGTCTTATGAGATAAACAAGCACAGTTTCCCCCAAATACCCTGGAGCAAACTCACAAAATCAGCAAAAAACTAGGCTGAAAAGAAAAAGGGCAAAACCAGACCGCTGGCCAGATACAGTGCAGAGAAGGACCTTGGACATTGTATTTGTCTGTTCTTTTCAGTACACTTTTTGTTTTATTTTAAATGACAATCCTCCTGAAAGTCCCTGTGGCGTTTTGACATATATCCCCAAAACCGCTCCACATTAACACATCACATGACCCTGCTCCAGAAAGTAGCCTACCTTGCTGTCCCTGTCCAGCCGGATAGGGAGGGCGGGGTTCGTGTTGCCTGGGGCGGCGTCGCCCTCGAGTGAGGCAGCGCTGACATTGGGAGGGGTGAGCGAGGCGGCAGCACAGCCAAGGGCCACGCCCGCACGGGTGGGGAGGGAAAAGGGCGGCTGGGGGGGCCCTCCTGGGTGGGCCGTCTGGGTCTGAACCGGTGTGACCGCAGCAGTGGGCCGGTCCTGACCGTGACTGGTGGCTGTGGGGGGGGGGAGTCAGATTTGAAAATGGCTGCATGCATGTCTATGCGGAGTGAAACCACCAGTCATTCCAGATAATACCCTACCACGAATGGCCGGTTCAGATCCTGTACCTCAGGCTCGACATTGATTTTCTCACATTACATGCAGTGTAAAGCTGAAGTTAAAAGAAACAAAAAATAATAATTCTAACATAATAAGAAGAGAGAACGTATCGAGCTAAGCTGTGTCTGTCAGCCTGTTTCACAACATCGTTAACACCCCCGTAGGGCAGATCCACTCAGAATTAAGCCCATTTCAAAATCCACTCCAGCTGAAAGTGCAGGGCACACATGAAAGGGTTCGACAGCCAGCAGCTCTCATCAGTGCCGTAATAAGAGCAGGTCCGACGTTAAGAGCGCAGCATCAGTGCAGGGAGAGATGGGGAGGGGCTTCATCTGCTCAGGCAGAAGTGTCCACGTCACCGACCCTCGGAACGACGGCCACTGAGGCCGCGAGCTCCGCCGACGGCTGAGATTACCGTTACCACGGCGACGGCTCGAGGCAGACACCCCCGGCCTGCTGTTAACAGCGTGTCGCAAACATCTGTCTCTCACACACAGACGTAGGGTTGTTCGGAAATTCAGTTCATTGTACATGAATGCAGACGAAAGGGCACGTTTAATATCGCACGCGTTTGACCATTTCACTTCACTGTAGGAGTTTGATGTTTTGACCCATAGTGCTTGTTAAGAGAGCATGCAGAGAGAATACCAGGCAAGCGTGTGAGTGATATTCAGACCCCCAGATCAGTCTACCGGTCCTAAACAAACATGGCACTCTGAGTGTACTAACCTGTCCGGACTGCGTTGCGAGCCTGGTTGACAGTCATCTGTCCGGTCATTTGCATCATCACTTTGGCCTGCTGGCTGGGGTGGGCGGCGGGCACGGCTGGGCTGTAGTCAAGGGGAGACGAGGGGGCGGGGGTAACGATAGTCACGCCCCTCCCCGCCTGGGTGCACAGGGCCATGGGGACCTTGGGTTGACTGCCGCTGGAGCCGGTCCTGGCAGGAGAGGACAGAGGCGGAGCCTCAGGAAAATCAACGGTGGCGGCGGGAGGAACGCGGGCCAGGTCGGCCCACACTCGGGGGTTAATGGAAACAATTGGGCCGTGTAGACCTCTGACTGGGTACGTTTGTGCGCGTCTACATTACGTTCCGCAGCATAACTGGCTCATGCACTGTCCCGTATATGCGTCTGTGGGTGGAATAAACGGGGTATATTGTGCAAGACATCTGGCTCCTGTGAAGTTATAAACAGGACCGAGTACAGCTTGCTGATAAGCATCAGAACCCCAGCTCTACTGTATAGATTAGACCCACAAGGAGCACTTGCCAGGGCACTTGATCATCGGACCCTTTGGACAGGACGACCCCTTTGCATGTTGCTAAGTGAGTGAAATGCGAAATGTATCCCTGAGACGGACCTGCTGACGGGGGTCATGTAGTTCCCAGGGAAGACCCCGATCTTGCCGGTGTGCAGCGAGGTCCCCTTAAACCAGCCGTCCTGACAGCGCTCCAGAACCAGGAACATCTCGCCCTTCCTGAGCTCCAGCTCGTCCTCCTTCCTGGGGCCGTACGGAAACATGGCCACGTAGCTGAGGGGGACCGAGAGGCGGAGACGTCAAAAACCTGCCGTCCTGTTAGAGGGCTACGTAGGCACAGCGCTCATTTTTGTGTCTGGGTGCTGCATCCTGAAGGACACAGAGGGTTCGTTAGAAGCTTCCCCAATCCCTGCTGACGAGGACCATCCCCAGTACAGAATACTGGCCGCACCATGCTTGTGATGTGGTCTATGTCGAGATCCATGTATGACTTCAGTCTGACCACAGACATTAAAAATCATTAAAAAGGCTTTTAGCTACAAAAAGCCCAGCTGGGTCAGTGTGGTTGTTGACTCATTAGCACCTGCACCCTCCACATCTGCTCCCCCCCGAACCTGCTCCCATCGCGGCCCACACCCGCTCCCATTGAACTCCGGAGCCTCGGTCTACGGAGGCGTCCGTAACCAGTGCCTCGGTTGGGAGGAACAGCCTGATCAATGCAGTGTCTTAATGATTGACTCGACTGTGCTCAAAGGTATATTCTGTTGTTTTGAAGGCTACTTGGCCTTGGTTGCATTTTTGCTGAAGCGTGGAAAACTTACAAGGAGTGCATATACTGAACATGTGAACCAATACTACTGCGCAGACAATTTGTGAACCTGAATAAGTTACGTTTCCCACATATGTATTCAAGTATATAGGGATTGAATATTTAAGCAATGTCTTAAAAAAATTAATACATTTAATTTATTATTTTCTATAAATGTATATATTTTGCTTTAAAAAGGACTGGAGGTGGTTTGTCAGTTCATTCCTATTCAAAGTGATAGGACTGCAAGCTTCCAGACCATCGATTGTGAAAATGGGGGGAATATTTTAGCAAGGCACTGCATATCCTCACACACACGCAAATGCCATTGCGCTTTAGCAGCACAAAACGAAGTTAGTCATGCCAACTGAACCAACAGACCAATTACCTACACTGTGACACAGGTGCCCAGCCCCTGCCCCACCCCGATATCCACCACGTAGTTACACCACCAGAGTCTAATGCTTGAAGAGGAGTTAACCGGGAGAAAACACAGTGGTTGACACTACTGGATATTTCTGAGTGAGTGTCCAAACAGTCTCTCTCAATCCATTATTATTTTTATACTGCAGTAGATGAGCAGTGGATCTATTTTGAAAAGCTCCTGGTCTCTCTCTGTTTTGTCTAATGTGTAAATGTGGCTGTGTGGGCGAATCTGAATTTGATTTGCTTCACTGACTGCTCAGTTCACCGCCATGCAAACAGAGAGACTGTCACGTGAAATACAGAATGATGTTATTATGCCTTGCGTCTTTGGGTAATACTTTCCCTAGAACTGAATTTAGGAGGATGTTTATGTTTCTGCTTACACCCTCACAGCTAAAACTAATGAATGTAAGGTTTCTAGAATGATTCATACGACGCACATTATTACAAATTACATACAGCACTGTGGGTATGCTGGTGGGGAAAAGATTTTACTTGT
This sequence comes from Hiodon alosoides, assembly GCA_025775065.1. Lineage (NCBI taxonomy): Eukaryota > Metazoa > Chordata > Actinopteri > Hiodontiformes > Hiodontidae > Hiodon > Hiodon alosoides. The sequence goes on from JAOYSI010071602.1 coordinate 21,724, forward strand.
TGTGTCTAAAACAAAAAGCAAGCACTTATGGGCTTTTAAAATATTAAACCCCCAGAAATATCATGGAAAACTGTGATGAAATAGTACCTTTTTCATGAACATGTATTCTGTAATGTATGCCTACTGTTGCATATGTAAAAGTGTAATTTAAGTGTGAAGGGGAGACCAACCACTGTCACTAACTGAAGTTTATACTTCATAACTGTGTCAAGCATTAATACCAAGGATCTGATCAATTCTCCCTGTGTCAGTGCCTAGTTTTATACTAGAAGACACAAACTGAAAGGTTTCCAGACGTGGATGTGTCTCCCTGAGGTCTCAACTTTGTTCTCCCCAGGATGAAAAGTGGCTTTC